>JAACJT020000192.1:0-10576 GCA_009936485.2 Gymnarchus niloticus | reverse complement strand
GGAGAACACATTTAAAGGGATGTGAGACTATTCTCAGTTAGGAGGACATTTAAAGGGATGCGAGACTATTCTCAGTTAGGAGGACACATTTAAAGGGATGCGAGGCTATTCTCAGCTAGGAGGAGACATTTAAAGGGATGTGAGACTATTCTTAGTTGGGAGAACATTTAACGGGATGCGAGACTATTCTCAGCTGGGAGGACACATTTAAAGGGATGTGAGACTATTCTCAGTTGGGAGGACACATTTAAAGGGATGCAAGACTATTCTTAGTTAGGAGGACATTTAAAGGGATGCAAGACTATTTACAGTTGGGAGAACACATTTAAAGGGATGTGAGACTATTATCAGTTGGGAGGAGACATTTAAAAGGATGTCAGACTATTCTCAGTTGGGAGAAGACATTTAAAGGGATGCGAGACTATGTCATTGAGGAGGAGTGTTTTAGTTATTTCAGATTAATTAACCGAATTGTCACATTGTTCAGGTGAGGGACAGATATTGTCATAAGATGACAACGTTTTTGCTCACTGTTTTTGTTTTATAGTTGGCTGACACATGTACATGTAATCAATGCACAGTGTATGCTTGTGTGCATATATGCTTATGCATATTATCAAAGACAGATTCTTCCATTATTCGGGCGAGTAGTGTACTCCACCTGTATGAGCGTTTCTTTCTATAGCCTATATATCGCGTTAAAGAAATCTTGAATTTAACCGGAACCGGAGTTGGTGTTAATGACTGGACTGCGGAAAATGGTCCTGTTGAGAAAGCTTTGCCTGCCTAACTAGTAAAACCAAAAATATTCATTAACACAGAGCAGAAAAAAACCGCCTAACTCTCTTGATGGAAAAATAGTATTTTTTGCGTATTTGGCAGTCAAAAGGTAATTTATCCAATAAAGCAAATGAAGCACAGCCCATAATTTATTGTTTCATGAATTCAACAATAATATGTTATTACCTGAGCCCTACATTATGTCCAGGTTGAACGATGACGGTCCAGCCTGCGATATCCCAGTGATTATATTTATGGCAAGATAATCGGCGAATAATCCGTTAATAAACGATACTATAAACATATAATGCCCAGGCATGTGTAAGGTCGCCTGTTGCATCTATGGATTTAAATTAAGATTTTCTCATTCATTTCATTTCCATAGGCTGCTTCCAGCAGAGATTCACTCCTGTGCATCGCCGTATCAGACATCATATTCCATAAAATCAACGCAGAAACATGACAGAGGACAGAGCATCTGTCTGGCAAGCCTGTAGTGACAGTCACATAACCCCTTAGACTGCATGCACATGCAAACTCACTGGCGTTCATTTAACAGAAAAAAAGTCCAGTAACACGGCAGATTAAATTGATGACTGAGAAAGTCGGGATTATTTAAGAAAGTATTTGGTAAGAAAAGCGGCTCTCTCTGATTTATCTGAAATATGTTCTTGCACGCGAACTTTCTCGGACACTTTTAAAGCAAAGATATCTGACACCTCCGAAGGGACATGTTCATTATGACATAAATTCGGACATGAAATCAAATTATCTGCGAAGTGAATACAAGCGGAGACAGCAGCGCCCTGCTCCGACTTCACTGGCGCAGCTTTCCTCTTCCTTACCTTTCGCAGCCTTTATGGTGGTACAGAAATGAGAGAAGAGCAGAATCCGCAGGCAGCTGGGGACTCCCGCTGGGGACAGTCCCATGGCTGCCCTGCTGCCCGGAGACGGTCAGCCACGCTGAGCCTCTTCCTGATGTTGTCGTGGATCCAGAGAGTGACAGCTGCGGTCGCCGTGACTGTCCCTGTGACTGTCACTCTCGCTGTCCCTGTCACTGTCCCTGTGACTGTCACTCTCGCTGTCCCTGTCACTGTCCCTGTGACTGTCACTCTCGCTGTCACTCTCGCTGTCCCTATGACTGTCACTCTCGCTGTCACTCTCGCTGTCCCTGTGACTGTCACTCTCACTGTCCCTGTCACTGTCCCTGTGACTGTCACTCTCGCTGTCACTCTCGCTGTCCCTGTGACTGTCACTCTCGCTGTCCCTGTCACTGTCCCTGTGACTGTCACTCTCGCTGTCCCTGTCACTGTCCCTGTGACTGTCACTCTCGCTGTCCCTATGACTGTCACTCTCACTCTCGCTGTCACTCTCGCTGTCACTCTCGCTGTCCCTATGACTGTCACTCTCACTGTCACTGTCACTCTCACTGTCACTGTCACTCTCGCTGTCCCTATGACTGTCACTCTCACTCTCGCTGTCACTCTCGCTGTCACTCTCGCTTCTCCTCCCACTTTAATCCGGCCACGCCGAGCATCTTCGGACCCTAACTTGGCACCCCTAAGTCGACGCGGGACGGCTGGAGAATGAAACAAAGTAACCAGCCGCCGTCAACCAATGGCACGTTCCAGTGGGCGGGGCGACCGCCTTACAGGTCCACGCCCCCCGCTGTCGGGATCGGTGATGCGAGGAGTCAGTACCGGAGCACGTGGGCCGTGTAGGACTGTCCCTTGCTGCTGTGAGGAGTCTGAGAAACTGATCTTACTTCTCTAAGACTCTGCCCTTTTTCCTCTCGATTATTTTTTTATTTTAAAGTCAGAGTCCTGTCAGTCACAGAACTGAAGCTCATTATTGCCCCAGGAAGCATCTTCAGGTAATCTTTCAATAGTAGGCCAATGTGAATGTATAGATTAGTGCTCCCAGAGGGCTTACTCTCTTATAAGCTTACCCCATCGTGCAAGGCAGGGATTCACTTCACAGGAAGGCAGCCCATCAAACGGCATATACTGGGGGGGGTTCAACTCAACATGCTAGTCAGCTGAGAAAGCATATTATATAAAAATAAATAAAATAATAATAAATATAATAAAGTGAGAAAATGTATTGAACTGGCAAATCCCCCAATTAAACAGAATTCCTATCGCTATGCATCAAATGATAAGGAAAGAGTGATGGTGCTGTACTACATCTGTCCTCGATATTATTATGTAAAATGTGATCATTTATGTGGATTTAGCTGTAGGTCAATTTAAGTGTATAGTTTGCAGTATCAGTTAGAAAAATACCAACAAATGCATTGTGTGTGTGTGTGTGTGTGTGTGTGTGTTTATGCTGTGTGTGTGTACACAAGTCCTTTACACTGGATCATTATATAAGGCTGTAATCCTACAGCTCCTTTGCGTCACCAGATCACCACATGCCTTCTAAAGGCAGCCAAAACACATCAGGTACAGGCTGCAATCTGCATGTGAATACAGCAGGGGCTCTCCATGCTGTTCAGTGAAAAATTAATTGTCAAATCTTATTCTTAAGCAGTGACCCACCTATCGTAATAAATATATTCTGTACTAATGATTATTCGGATATTAAACATATGTCTAGCACAATAGTCCCGCCCCCCCGAACAAAGACGTAAATCAATAATAAATAAAGTAGGAGGAGTGTACAATTCAGTGTAGTTAGTGTGCGTGAGGTAGAAACACGTCCTGGAAGCACAGCTGGTGTGTAATTTAGTGCACGTGGAACAGTGCCGTGATGGGTCAGTGGCAGATATGGCCTTGCTCTCCGAGCTGCTTGGGGTCCGGAACGTGAAGACTGGAAGCCGCCAAAAAGCGACAGGCAGTAGACGCACAGGAGCCCCTGAAGAAGAGAGAGGTTCTACTCAGCTGGACCATGGGCCTCGTTATTTAGAAATGAGTACAGTCCGAATCCCATTCCCCCCCGCCAACAATTCCAAGTAGTGCAGAATGGGTCTTATAACAGAGCTAGTCTTTTGTTGCCTTTTCTTTCATCATTGACCTATCGTTGACCTTGATCCCCTCCCAGCAAACAGAGACAGAGGACATGACAGGACATGACAGCGGTTATGATGAACTGGCAAAATGTGTAGTTGATTGTAGCAAAAAAAAATTACTTTAGTCCCTGTAAACAGCTTCACTTTCCTGTAGACCCTGCGTTTTGATGCATGTCCAGCCTATACTCCATAGAGGGTCATGGTACAGCTGAAGGCTGAGCCCGGGCACCATAGGACACAAGGGACACACACACACACTGACAATCACACACACTGGGCTAGAGTCAAACACCCACCTTGGAGATCTGCTCACAGTGGTAACAACCCAGCCACCCTAAGCAAATACTTAAAACCACATTTCTCATTATAAAGAGAATACTTTACGTATAAAATGTATATTCCTTTTGGTAAATGGGGCAAGCCATACATTATTATTTGTGTAAAGTTAAGACACCCTGACTCTAGGCATGGAATATATGTAAGCAAATGAAAAATCTTTTTAAACAGGGGTAAAAAAGTTGTGTTAAAATATATGTTCCTCTACCTAAACTCATCAATAAAGAGATTTTCTGAACATGATCTCCATCTCTCCTGGAAACAAAAACAGCCCCTTCACTAAAGGTCTTAGGTCCAACTTTTCATGAGATAGACACAAATAGCATTTTTTTTTATTAATCTCCATTTAGCTCATTAATATTTGTTAGCATATCCTTCGTTTGATTCTCCCAACCACAGGCTTGAGAAACCTTGTGAATTCCAGTGCTTGCGTTAACGTTTTTGACCGGGGCAATCAAAGTTATTGAGTAGATCTTAATCCCCTTGAGAAAAACACTCATTTCATCAAAGGTGCATGAAAGGAATGAATAAATCAGCCAGCAATAAACAAAATTGAATAGAGGTAATTTATTCATCCATGTGTGGAACCTGGAGAGTTTCCATATAGCCCATGTCTCAGCCATGTACTGTATACTGGTGAGAGGGAGTACTGGTGTCAGAGAACAGAGTCACCCAGCGTTTGGCACCCCTGGAGCAGATGGGGTTATGGGCTTTGCTCAAGCGCTCAGCAGCAATATGAAAACTCTGCTAGTCAAGCTTCCTGAAGACACAGTGCTGTTGCATGACCAACAGAGAATCCTAACGGATGATGCTGGGTATGTTTTATCAGGCCTAAAGCAATTAAATTACCACAACAAAGAATTCAGATCGGGAAATGCCCCCAGTAAAGGTAAAGGTGAGTCTTTCAAAATCTGAAAGCAGCCATTCAGTATGATAATATTGTTGTTTTTGTGGGATTGCAGTTTTACAGTAACCCTTTTTTACTGTAAGATAAAATCAGCTGCATAATGAAAAACTGTCATTGTAATGATGCTTTTCTTGCTCTTTATCCAGAATTGTCTTTGAGTTGATCTTTAGCTTTTAAGCATCTCCCACCTAAAAGCAGTTTTTTCAAGCATTTTTGAAGTGAATACCCAGTAAACAACTCAGCAAACATTACTCAATGAAGCCTCTGATCCTGCACAATTAAATATTGAGAAGACAAGGTGTATTTTTAAGTACCTTTAGAATAAAACAAACGAGTCAACCCCCACGGTCTGATTTTAAAGCTTCACCATTGCTGGTTTTACTTTACCTGTCAAACATCTTGATAATTTTGTTCAAGATTCAACTGAAGTCTTGTTTCTAAAGCAGTTGTCACCATTTACCACATCTTTAGATGAATGTTGGATGAAAACATGAACCATTGTTTCTTGATTGGTCAGAAGGGATACATGCTGCCCAGGTAGGTATTGCTGTAGTCTCTAGCTTCAGGGTAGTGTTTTTGGTTTTCTGTTAGCGTGAGAGGGTTGGAGGTTCTCCTCATGTTCACAGTGATTACCTCCAGCCATTCACAAACGTTTTCTTTGATTGCCTGTTCTCCAGCTTGCTCACCGCACGTATGAACGTGTGTTCTGTGATGGTCTGGCTGTCTCTTACCTTATGATCGTTACCTTCAGGGAGAGACAGTAATTTGTGGAAATTAGAGTTACGAGAACAGGATGGCCGTTCATAGAATCTCTTAAATTTTACACCTTACGTGGAGATCAAGTCCCATTTTTTGATCAATTATAAAGGCATGCTGACAATTCTGAAATGTTACAAACTTTTCCTCATCACTATCAGTATTTGAGTCCTCTTGTGTACTTAAACAACAACAATGGGAAAATGAGTATCACAGAGACAGCAATCCATTGAAGTCACATGTTCAAGTAATAATGCATGAACAGTTCTGTTTTGTTCGGCATGAAAGGCTCCCTGGCTTCTGGATTTTTTTTTTCTTTTTCTAGCTCCGTCAGTATCTTTCATGGAATAAAAAAAGATGCATTTTATTGCAAAATGTATGTTTATGCTTACACATATGTTTATGCAAAAATATTATAAGCACAGAGGAATCAATCCGGTTTTGGACATCTTAATTCTGAAACCCATGACAACACAGCACATTATCAGTAGATATAATGGATATATTGACATAGCTGTTGTTTGCTTTCAGTATATTAATAAGGTGTTAATGTGGAAAACTGGCACTATTTTCTAATTATTTTGACAAGTTAATGTCATGTAAATAACGGAGTACATTTAATTATAAAATGTATGTTTCAGCCTCAAGACCTAAAAGTCCAGTGAAATTGATAATATCCTTGAGTAATATATCTTTATCTCAATTGCACTTTGGTCACTGTATGTAATAGCATGTTTGGTAAATATTATAGTAATCTAATAATCCTATAAGATGCATTTTCATACTGCATGAGCTCCATAATTAGATCTATGCATGGTTGTTATTATATGAAATATCTTCCATAATTCAATTGTTGTACAAAAAAATGAATGCAATTGCAACATTTAGGAGTTTGTTATCTGAACTAATATTGAGGTTACAATCTCACGCTTTCAATAACAGCCAAGGGGCTGGGGGTGTTTATTTTCTACAGTGGTAGAAATGAAGGAAACTGTAAGATACGACATTAACTGGATTTCAAATATGCCTAAATAAATAACGCTGTATTGGGCCATTTGGTGAAAATGCATACTTTTATCGTACTTATTAGGCAGACATTAGAAACTAGTTTTCATGAGGAATGTCAAGATAAACTGCCAGAGTATTCTATGTCTCCCTTCAGAGCTACAAATTCCACAAAAATGGATGAGTTCATTTTAAGGTAATCAATGTCTGACTGATAGCTAATGGAATTTTATACTTTTAATAGCATGTTGTGCTATTTCTAGAGCAGGAAAGAAATTTGCAATACAAGATAGAATTTATTTTCAAAATGTCTCTCCCTTTTCAACAAGCGCAAGGCCTTTTAACAAATCTCCTCCTGTCATGTAGTACCTAACATGGAAAGAGTACAATTACACACAAAATCTGGGAAGTCCGGGGTCATTTTAGGGTGCTTACATTGTTTTATGATAAAGGTGTAAAATGAATGCATGCTGCTGTCTTCACTACGTTATATCATTAATGGCTCTAGTAGAGTGTTTTGTGCCAAGGTGATATTAGCGAGAAACCGAGGCAAAACGGCTCTCACGGAATTTGGTGGATTTGGGCCATATAACACTTAAGGTCAAATGGAGCTATTCATCTATACCTTCAGGCACCAACAAAGAACCTTCACCTTAATAGCTAATGTGAGATCTTATCAACACAAGGCCAACACAGCTGTAACAAACGGCCTTCATGCACAGCATCAGTAAAGCTGACTACTGACTACCGGAGAACTAAGGAACACAACGGAGGAGTAATAATCAGTGGAAAGAAATGTAGAGTATAGTACGGCTATGAGATTAAAAGAAAATTAATGGAATGGGGTAATCCATAAAGTGTCTAAATATGTGGCAATACAGTGAGAAGTCGATGAGATTTTCCAGGTAGACAAAGTTAGCTAACTGAGAATTAGATTAAAACTATTGTGAGGTGTGTGTTGCGAGCTGCAGGGTGATCTGTTTCTGAAATGACGGAAACACTTACTAATGCCCATACTCAGTGCCGGTTTTACTAGCTAGCTATATTCGCGTTCCGTGTCGGGAAGGAGCTGATTCCACAGACACTTGCAATCAAAGCGCTGAAATGCTTCATTCTGGAGTCGAACTAGAGACTCGATTGGTGGAGTCGCAAGCAGGGTTTCACCTCAGACTGGGACACATGGCGGGGAACAGTGGGACATGCAGCAAAGGTCCTCAGAGCCGGAATATCTACAGATGAATAATAAGTAAATTAAAGTATAGATAGAGTGCAGTGAAGAGCACTCTTGCCTCACGCCACTGGAGTCGTGGAGCTTGTATGTTCACACGTTGGCTGCGTGACGCTTTGCCCAAACGGTCATGACTTAAAATAAATAGTTTCATTGATCACAGTCATTGTGTTTCTTTTCCTTTCCCACAAGCAAAAGAAACCTTTTTTTTTTTTTTTTTTGATGTTAATGTTCCCCAGGTTGGGTCATAATGCATGGTCTTCAGTTTTATTCGGAGTTCTCTAATGTCCACTCTATGTACAGCATTTCCGCTGTGGTCTCTGTGTTCTACAAGCATGTTGTCAGGTCCCATCGCTCTGCTGTTTCTGAGCTCCTCAGTGCCTTCACAAACTTCTTCCCAGGGTATTTTGCTATAGTCTACGGGCAGGCTGAACTCCGCTTACCGGATGTCAGTTGGATTATATGGTGTTGGTCTATTCAGTTCCGCAAAATGTTTCAGCCATATGAATTTTTGTTGTTTACTGCCCATGTTTGGTTCTTTCAAGTTTCTCATTTATTTTTCACATATTCAACCTTATAGGTGCAATCTGCAGTGAAATATCTTTGGCACCCACCCCTTGAACTGTGCACAGGCTGTTAGAGATTCTATAAAAAGATGCTACTTTCTGGTATCTCTGATATACCGTATATTTCTGACACTTTGAGGTGTTGTACAGCTGCGTAATGTTTCCATATCTTGCTGCCTATTCATTTTTTGCTTTCTGCTTGTCAATGAGTCTTTGCTTATGAGCTCTTTTTTTTTTTCCGAATATTTATGAAAAAAAGTGTGTGACTGGAGGGTTTGGCTTCTGGTTGGCCAACCCTGGAGTACAGTAAGCTAAGCGGCTTCCCAAGTCCAAGGTGGACTCAATGAGATCATAGGGAGACATGAGTAACTTTTCACAACCTTTGGAATTCAGTCAGTGTTCCGTAACCTGGCTGATTATCAGTTCCTCTTCTAGCTGGCTAAGCCACTCAAGTCTGTAACATATTGCTGTATGGTTTCATCTAAGTATTGTTTATGCTGGTGGAACAGAATGTGATGGAGAATTGCACTCCGTGACTTCGCAACGTGAGCAGAGTTGTGTGTCAGAGTTTCTGTTTTCCTCAGCTTTCCCCGGGGTTCGACAAATCCCCAGGCCTTGAAGTGCCCGAATAATCAATGACAATGGCCATCTTTCGAGTGTCACTTACTTCCCACCAAATAGGAGCTAAAATATGTCTCAAATGACTGTAAGCAGTGAGCTCCTGGAACTGGAGGTTCACCAAGCAGTGAGAGGAAGAGAGAGGGCAACGGGAGTGAAAATGGCATCCTGGGAGCTAGAGTTCGCATCAAATGTTTACTTTCTAGCTCCTCACCACACTCCACAAGACAGTTACTGTTGTACTTACTGTTGGCACAGACATATACGACACCCTCTCCCCTTTCCTGTCCTCCACTTTCTTCCACATCGCTAAAGAAGGCAAAATAAGCAAACATAAGCCGGCAGTCTGCAGCCTCCAGCTGCAGCAGAGACCAGTCTGCTGCATGGAAGACGATCGTGTTTCCGCAGCAGACCCCTCCTACCCATCTGTGTACATCTAGCTCCTGAAGATGGGATCTGAGGACGATTGGGCGGCACTCCTGAGCGTGATTGAGCAGAAGGCTGATATCTACTGGCCACAGTATAAAATTGGCTGGTCCACCTGCTTTGCCTGCGTCTGCCATCACCACGAAATAGGCAGGTGCAGGATAATTTGGAGGTGGTGGCTCTAGTGAGGAAGAGATTGTCCAATTTGAGTGAAGCCTTTGAGAGCTAAGCTGAGCCACCTCTTGGCTTTACATGATTCTTAAAAAATACCACTTGCGGCCCTGGAAGCCCTTTCCATTTGGCACGGAACTGCTTTTCTAACCTCTTAATCACAACCAAAACCCAAAACCCCGGTCATAATCATTGTCCACAGCACAATTGTTGAAATACTTTCATGCATCTAAAGGATTTTTTGGATATTATCCTGGAGAAATCAGATCACATTAAAATTCCAGTACAGGGATCATGTTTAAGGTATTGGTTCTGCCATGGTGAGTGTTTTGCATACCTTTTTTAAGAGACAGTAAGCTGGCCAGGGGTACGGTAGAAATCATGTAAAAAGTGTAAGGTAAAAGTGTAAAGACTTTTTAAAAGTGGCCCTTTTGTAGTTTGTATGGTGATAAAGAAAACTGTAAATCTTTATTTGCTAGGGTTAGTGTTCCTTTATGACGGCTGTAAATGATACGTGCAGATCAGGCTTTTGATGTCTTCACTGGGGCCATATTTTGTTTCTACAGGGTCAGAAGTGGATTTAGATCTTAGACTGGGAAGGAAAGTAGGGTACAGTATATAAGTTTTAATAAGTAAATTTCCACTCAAATTAAGTACAGTTACTTTCTTCTATAAAGAACTTTTTCAACTTCTAAGGTGCTTTAAAAGCAGCTCAAACTGTTATAGTATTAAATAAGAAATTATGTGTCAATCAATGGATTCAGTTAAAG
>JAACJT020000191.1:0-21314 GCA_009936485.2 Gymnarchus niloticus | reverse complement strand
CCTATATCCTATAGTTGGGGAGTGAGTGGCTACCTAAGGTCTCTGTAAGCTAGACTGAAGAGGTGCATTTTAAGCCTGGACTTAAAGATGGAGAGTGAGCCAGATTCCCGCACCGCTGCGGGAAGACTATTCCACAGCTGTGGAGCTCTGTAGGAGAATGCTCTGCAGCCCAGCGTAGCTTTGTTTACTCTTGGAACTAATAATCATCACTGCAACAACTATGGAACTGACTAAAATAAGAGCAAACATGAAAATGGACTGAGAAATACTGCCCAGCAATTGAACATTGGATTGGGTTGTAATATACTGTAAGACACTTTAAACACTCTCTTCAGCAGGTATTAACATCGCTGTGAGCAGAAGTCATATGTTGACTTTCCCAGGAATAGCAGGTTAGTGTTTCCGATTTGAACTGGCCAGTGTTCTTTCAGGTTCAGAACTGCAGCAGTCATGCTTAGTTGTACATGTATAGGGTATGTTTTGCCAATAGGCTTGTGAAGCAACATTGGCAATATACATTTACATCTGAAAGCTCAAGGCCTGCCCTATCTGGGTGTCCTGTCTTATGTGAGACAGCAATGTAGGTCTGAGGCTTAGAAGTATGACTGGTATTGCTTTAAATCCATTTGAGTGCCCCAGGATTGTGCTGGTATATTGAAAATGAGTTGCACACTTAATTCCTCCTATATTGGTCACCTGATACTTTAGTTATACTCTTACTGAGACTTGCTTGTAATTCTCGATTCGGCTTAATTAAGAATTCTTACTTCATAGCCTGCCCCTTTTTTCTTGTGTTCAAATAAAGCATGCTACTTCAGCAACATGTTACCTATATTCCCTTGCTAAATCAATCACATGGGAAAGACAGATCACATGACCTTGTTGGGCCTCATGCCTTTCAGTACACTGTTGTATGCTCTCAGGCATTGTTGGTGCCTACTGCCTGCACATCATTTACATTTCATTTGTTCTGTGCAGCAATTCAAGTATTGCATTTGAGAACAGACTAACATCAGCTCTCTGCGAAGATAACATCTGTTGGCTGTCTCACAAAGAATGGCTTCGTTTTTAGCAGTTGCACCACTGAGGTGTTAGCCTTTGGACACAGGGCTATTAAATCATGCAAATACGTAAGCTTCCTCCAACGACTTCTGTCTGCAGCACCATTTTCATCTTCATTCTACTCGATGTCGACTGTCGTGAGTTCTTCGTGACAAGTTGTTCTCCAGGTTTTGAGGGGATGTCCCTGCCTCCTATTGCCTAACTTTGGTCTCCAGTTCATGGCTCTCTTTGGGATATTGTGGTTGGGTAATTGGAGTATGTGTCCCGTGAGTTGCATGCAACTTGTGGTGAGAGTATCTTCCAGCTTTGGCAGGTCACTTCTTCATAGCACTTCTTCATTAGTGCTATGATCACAATACGTGATCTCTAGCATGCGGCATAGACATCTTTGATGAAATGCATAGAGTCATAGGGCTGTGCCTGACATTGCTTGCCATGCTTCGCTCACTTATTTTGCCATTAATACTACGATGCTGTTGTATAGTCACACTTTCACCAATCGGTTGATCGAATTTGTTGACCAGATTCGGCACAGCCTTTGAAATATAGATGTGGCTTGTCCGATTCATCTGCGCATGCACACATCTGCTCCAGCATTCTCTGTAATGGTGCTTCCCAGGTAAATAAAATCTCCTGTTCAACACGATTAGTCATATCCGGGAGGGCTGGCTGCGTTTTGGCTAGTAAGGCGTCTGTGAAGTTCAAGTCAGTGAGTCTTGTCTGACTGGGCAAGACTCCCTCATTGCTAACCAGCTGTCACCCTTATCATGGCAAAATCTATGGCAAGTATGAACAGGAGCCTTGCCTTATTCCACTTTCAATGGTGAATTCGGCCATATATCCATCTTCAATCTAAATGCAGCATGATAAGCTTCGATAAAGGTCATGGAAGATGTTGATGTATCGTTGGGGGATACTGTAATGTTTCACAGTTCACCACATGGAGTCTCGGTGCACACTATCAAAGGTCATCAAGTTGAAATTTAGTAGTAGTGGTTTCTGAAACCCAATGCTTTCAAGTGTTGGAGGGTAAACTATAATTGGGTGCAACATTTTTTCAGCTGGTGGATTATTACTGCTGAGCCTTGTAAGTCTTAGGAATATAGTATGAGGATTAATGTGCAGGACTGTAATGTCAAATTATGCTTCAGATTTTAACAGTATAAAAATATTGTGCATTCCCTCCTTTGCCTCTTGTTTGATCAAGAACTGTTTTTTATTGGTGGGTGTGTCATGGCATCAGTGCAAATCTTCACCAAGTCACAGTAACTTTTCTGTCTTTAACCCAAATTTGATAGTTTGTTGATTGTCTAAGGAAACACAGTTAAATCCATAAGTATTTGGACATTGATGCAATTTTCATAATTTTCTCTCTTTATACCACCACAATGGATTTGAAATTAAGCTATCAAGATTTGACAGAAGTATAGACTTTCAGCTTTAATTTAAGGGGTTTAACAAAGGTATTGCATTAAGCTTTCAGAAATTACAACATTTTTCACCTGGAGTCCCCCCATTTTCAGAGGCTCAAAAGTAATTTGACAAAGTAATATAAAATATATACATATTCTGTTAATACTTGGATGAAAATACTTTGCAGTCAATGACTGCCTAAAGTCTGGAACCCATGGACATCACCAAATGCCGAGTTTGCTTCCTTGAGATGCTTTGCCAGGCCTTTTGCCCCTGCTTCCGGTAAGAACTTTGAATGTTAGCAGTATGACTGGTAAAAGGAGAGAGCTAGTTGATGTGATGGAGAGAAGGAAGGTTGATATATTGTGTATGCAAGAAATCAGATGGAAGGGGAGTAAGGCTAGGTGTAATGGAGGCAGGTTCAAATTGTTCTACAATGGTGTGGATGGGAGGAGAAATATGGTAGGGGTTATCCTGAAGGAACAGTATGCTAAGAGTGTTTTGGGGGTGAAAAGAGTGTCAGATAGAGTGATGAGTGTGAAGCTGGAAATTGAAGGTGTGATGATGAATGTTATTAGTGCATATGCCCCGCAAGTTGGGTGTGAGATGGATAAGAAAAAATTCTGGAGTGAGTTGGATGAAGTGGTGGAGAGTGTACCCAAGGGAGAGAGATTGGTGATTGGAGCGGATCTCAATGGACATGTTGGTGAAGGGAACAGTGGGAATGAGAAGGTGATGGGTAGGTATGGTGTCAAGGAGAGGAATGCAGAAGGTCAGATGGTAGTGGATTTTGCGAAAAGGGTGGACATGGCTGTGGTGAACACGTATTTTAATTGTAGAAGACTACTCCACAACGTCTGCTTTAATAACCTGATAAATATCAATCTAGAACCATTGTCACAAAGTACCCGTGAGGTCAGGCTGAAGTTGGGGCTCTGGAATGTGAAGTCTTTGACCCCAAAGGCACTGCTTATAAATATCTTAACTGACTCAAGTCTTAGTATGCTTTGTTTGACGGAAACTTGGTTTGAACAAGATGACTATGTAGCACTAAATGAGTCTGCCCCTCCTGGGTACACCTACAAACACAGGCCTCGCCCTAATTGCAGAGGTGGTGGTGTTGCTGCTATATTTAAGTCTAGTCTCTCTGTTTCTGAGAAGTTGTGTTACAAATTTAGCACATTTGAAATCCTGGTCCTTAATAATTTGAGCTTGAATAAGTATTGTTAAACGTTGATCACTCACTTCGCAGCAGTCTTGACTTGGTTGCTCCTCTTAAGAAGAAAATGCTTAAAGATAAGAAATATGCTTCTTGGTATACTGACCATACCTGTGAACTTAACAACACCTCACGAAAACTGGAGCGTAAATGACACTCATCAAACTTGGAGGTTTTCAAAATAGCATGGAAAGAGAGTATTTTAAAGTACAAACAAGCCCTGATCACAGCTAGATCCACATATCTCTCCCGGCTGATAGAGAATAACAAAAGTAGTGCTAGGTTCCTGTTTGACTTCATGTCTAAACTAACTAGGAATCAATCTGAGGTATACCCACACATTCCAAACTCTCTCAAAAGCAATGACTTTTTGGAATTCTTCAATGGTAAAATAACTAACATCAGAAAGATAATCCAAAGTAGTACCACTGCCACAGATTGCGTATGAGTGTGACTTTTCATGATAAGCATTGAACATTGCGCCAAACTCAGTGCCAGTGCTTTGTTATTGTACATGACTGGCATTGCTGAGCAGTACCATTAAAGAACAGCCAGAGACATCATCAGCATCAGCGTGCCTCTGACTTACTGGGTGTTTGCTTAACAATGAACAAATCAAAAAAGAAGGTTTCAGGGCCCATTCCACAAAGCAGGCTTAACACATCCTATAGTCTAACCTGAATTCTGATTTGAGAAATTCTGGGAGAATTTCAGCAAATCCTTAAGTCAGACGTTCAGTTTTCTCCCATTAGAATTCAGGTTTAAATATAAGCTTTGTTAAACTTGCTTTCTGTAACTGGCCCCTGGCTCTCCTCCAAATTCAGAGATGAAAAAAAAGTGGAGAATAATTCTGACAATTATTATAGTAATTAATTATTTTTAATAATTCATGTTTGACTGCTGACTTTTTACCCAGCAGTCACCATTTTCCTAAAATCGTGGTAGGTCTTGTACAACTCAGGAAAATTTTCATCACAACCTATGAGCTTTTCTTCTGTTTCTTCTTCAGCATCAAATGGGTCAAAACTGAATTTGTTTGAACTTTGAGCACAGTGTCACAGCAGAAAATCTGGCTGAATCGCTCCATTTAGGGTGGTGCAGTGCGAGGTTGGGTGTAAATGCTCAACTCCCATAGACAATAATGAACACTTAGCTTGGTGCAATACTCAACATTTATCATGTAAAACTGGCCTTAGGATGCCTCTTCACTACGTGACTTTTCAGATTGCATAAAAGTCTGAAAAATCTGGGTAGTTTACACTTAAATGATCAGTGCAGATTTTTGATGTGTTGGGGATGACACACAAAACGACTCTAGCTGATTTGCTTTCGACTCCAGTCATGAAATTCAAACGTTCGAAATTCTATGACTTGTTGAAACCACAGTTGCAAGGCCAGAGACTACAGCCTGTGTCCATCATATGCCATGTGATTGTTTGTGCAGACTAATCAATTCTGACTCAAGGATTTAGCAGACTAGGACCAACTGGTACTGACTTGCTGCAATGGGAATCAGAGCTAAAACTGTGGGGAAAAATCATGTAGTGTAAACCCTGCGTTAATTAACCAATTCTACTAATTAAAAGAGGTGTCCACATACTTTTGGACACATGGTGTACAACTGGCAATTAAAGACAACAGTTTATGTATCCACAGGATTTTGAACTTCAAAAGAAAACCAGGGTATGAACAGGAGAGAACATGTAATCTCTACAAACACAGCCAGGAGTGGGATTCAAACCCTGAACTATGAGGGTAAAAAGAAACACTTCCCATTGCATCAGCCATAGAAATACTTGGCTTTAATTCATTCAGAATTTATACCTAATTAAGTAATAATAATGTTGATATAAAATATTAGCGAGGTTTATATTTTAAATACTTTTACATTACATTCTGGATCCTGCTAGTTCCATTAAACTAGTACATGTTTTTAATAAAACCATAAGAAGGAACCTTTAAGAAAAATAAAACTAAATGAAAATTAGTCATCATTTTATTAAAGCAGAGTTTCATTAACACTAAAATTCACCTAAATACTAAGACTACGTCTCAACATTTCATCTTTCACTAGAAATTAAAGTGAAAAGGTTGTGGAGAAGATTGACAAATACCCTCAGTTTCAGCAACATTTTTGGAGGCAAAACAAAAAATGATCTTGCAACAGACAATTTGTTAAAAATGCACTTAAAATGATCTTCACAAACTAAATGAAAACAGCAGCAGTTGGATTTCTCAACAAATTATTCTTTACAAAAACTACCAAAATGTAGTGTTGTCTTTGAGCTTTTATTGTTTCAAATGTATCATTCCATAATAACAATAAAAATGTTTATAAAGTCAACCTTTGAAAATTGTACTTATTAAAAATGACAGCACCTTTACCTGAAAGTGCTGTTAATATTTTAACGTCTTTTCTGTCACTTTTCACTGGAACATCTAGTTAAGTAAATAACAGTTCTTACACATTTGAGTACAAAATCATTTGCTGTCAAAACCAAGCAGTACAAAAGCATTTTGGGTTAGAACAAAGTTCATTCAGAAGTAGTGAACAATGTGCCCAGAAAGTGTTTCCACAATTGAAAGTTATATTTACACTTTATTCAGATTTATCTATCAAGTGCAAGATATGCATAGAATAAATATCTAACTTGTGAATTATTATAGTATAATTTATCAGAGTAGCCTAATAAAACGGATTCGTAAACAGCACCTGCTTTTACTAACCCCTATACAGTATCAGAATAAACAGTTTCTTAATTGGAAACTCTACACAACCTTTTAATGCCAACATCTTTCATTTTCCACCTTTTTTCTTGCATGAGATATTTAACAACGAATTCTACAGCAAAACAAATACTGGTTCAAACTTTTCTAGTTCAGTGAGGAGAAGGCAAAGACTGTGTGGAATACTAAATAATTAACCAAGAAATGCATTTCTCTTTGATGCTTAAGATTCAGAAACTAACTGCAGATGTTTTCATTTTCAAGCAGATAAATAAATATGTAAAATGATATGAGGGTCACTTATGGAGCTGTAACTGCCTTTACACTACCTTATTAAAGTAAAAAAAAAAAAAAAAAAAAAATCCATAAAAGAATATTTAAGTTGGGGAGAAGATACATGAAGCGAGGAAAATAGTAACAAAGTTGTTTATCACCTCCACCGTTTAGCCTTAACAAAACAACTAATATTCATTGTCGGTGGGCAGATATTCCCTATCGAATATACTTCAACTTCAAAATCTTTTATCAGGGACAATAACAAACCAATGATATTAAAGATGGATGTACTCTCCAAGAGGTTACAAACGGTCTGAGTTAAGAAATCCAATAAATTACAAAAGGAGCTCAGTGAAGATGACAGCTTCCCAGGAAAAGCCGCACTGAGGCTCATTGACTTTCGCCAGGTTCCATTCTATCCTAAAACTGAATCGAAAACAGAAAAATTGTTTGAAAATGATACAGTTTAACTTTTTAAAAATTGACTAGTTAATTCAATCACCCTCCATTCTACAAGCATTCATGGTGCATCTATAAAGTAAACTATATATTTCACTTGTGTTCAAAATTGCAACTTTGTTAAATATACAATAGAATTATAGTCTAAAATCAGTAAGTGGGTAGTCAGTCAAATTTTGGGTGTCTATAATAATGTATAACAAACCACAATGAAACAATACTATTAATTGCTAAAGTAACACACAACTCATTGCACATAGCTATTTTAGTGTGAAGAAATGCTTTTTATTTGAAATATAAAAATAATTATTACAACTTTCCTTCCTAAATGCACTACAATGCAGGAAGAGAGAAAGGAAAGGCAGATGAGGTTCAGCCATAGTAACAATTTTAATAATTAACCCACGTTATCTCTAACTCTTCTTGGTAAGCCACAACACAGAGGATGATCAAACTTCATAACCTACACAGGTCAGGTAGTTGCTAAATAACGCAATATCGTGCAAGCATGTCTTGTGTATATTCATCACATTGTACTTATTCTCAAAAGATCTCTGTTGATACCTAATCTCCACACTGAAACAATGTGTGATTACAGAACTAAGAATACAGTAATCTCAATTATCTGACTTAAATGGGACCAACAGGTGGTTGGAAAAGAGAAAACATAAGATAACACAGAAGTTACATTTTTTCATACTTTTCCTACCCTTCCCAGCATCTTCAGAAATGCAACCACAGCCCCCATTTTTCTATCTCACTTTGTTTTGTTTTCCAGTCCCCAACAGTAACTCTCCCAACACCAAGTTCACTTCCAATTATTAGCATTGACTCACCACGGTCCAGTTATTTCATGCCCCTTGTTTGTTCTCCATTGAAATAATCACTTTCTTTTCATTCACCATAATGAATGATTTCTTGCAAATTATAAAACTGAACAGAACATTCCACAGAAGAACATAGATGTCACACCCACAGAAGTGATAATATATAGCTGGCAACAGCACCCAACGGATACGTGGGATAACGCAGAATGTAGGATAGTTGAGATTGTACTGTAGTTGACCTTGCTACATCTACAAGTGAAGTATGTATACAAGCTTACTTAAATTTATTAGAATTCATGTTGTGCAAGTGTATTAAGGCAAGTGAACGGACAAGACACATACTTATCCATACCTGTCCGATGGCTTATGCTTGATAATGTGGTCCGATGGTCTCCTCAATAGGCCCTGCAAAAGAGAAAAATAAAATGAATGACAGAGCAAATGAAACACATGCATTTCACTTCTTAAATTAAGACATGGGAACTGACTACTGTAGAAAAGAATCTAGAAACTATTATATGATCTGCAGAAAATATATGTCTCTAATTTTCCCATTGTGTGATTGCATGTACCCTGTGATGGACAGGATTCCTACCCATTGTATGTCCTCATTGCACTGAATACGACATCATTACTGTCAAACTGAACAGTTCCACCTTCTAACATGCATTTAATGTAAATTGTGTTTTTCCAACAGTATATTATAACTGCCCACCATAGGACACACGTTTTTGGCACATGGCAGGCGTTCAGAAGGTCCTGACATGACCAGAAAGTGGTTATTTATGTATTTAATAAAAGCAATGGGATTTTAAAACAATGTTATAGTCCCTATTTTACTCACTGGGTTCTTAACTCTAAACAAATATAATCTCAAGTTATAGCTGACAGTCCAACCAATCTAGCAATGGCTATAACTTCAAACCTTTTCAGTCGTGACAGTACCTCCATATGTTTCATCTGTCAAGCACTTGTACAAACACTTTTCATCTACCCAAAATTTAACTGGCAAAAAGATGAAAGCCACATTTTTTGTGTATACACACACACACACACACACACACACACACACACACACACACACACACACACACACACACACACACACTTCCAGAAATATTTGCCTGCAAATACAATCTTACCACGTAAGGTTCCTTTCCTCTTGGACCTATAACGATGCACAAGTACACCTATTACCAGTATCCCTGAGACCAGTAAAACTGCCAGGGTGGAGACACTGGTAATTGCAGCCAGCTTCCATACATTTGAACTGTCCTCTGTAAATTCACCTGCAAATACGAAACATTCAGGAAAAGGAGAGAAAGAATGAGATTAAAGCAGCAGCAGAGTCAGGTGGATAGAGCCGAGTAACATTTTTCTTAGCATGTCTGATACTAATTGAACATATTTCGGAATAGCCCAGGTTTAATTGTACAACGACCTAATTTTCAGCAGTGTTACTAATATATATTCTGCCTCTCTAGAAGCCCTTTTCATAACTATATGTAAAGTAGCAGATAAAAACACCTTAAATATCACCACAAACAAAATGCCAGCCTGAAATAATTCACTGTGGTAACAGAAACGACAAAGCAGAGTGAACCTCATGAACAAACAATACACAACCGATAATGGCAGTAAAAATTGCTCAGTAAAATAATAATGGCTCCACAAGTAGTTTGCATTTTTATTTTCTAAAATAACCAACATCTCAAGAACTGTTATTTAAATTTAACACTGTGGAAAGGCAAGTTTTTGCTTAGGTTCTAAGTCAAATTCAGGTTCAGGCTTTGATTGGTTCACTGAATCATTCTGAGACAAATTTCTCCTTTCATTCTAAGACAAATTTCTCTCGATATTCCCACGCCTGCTTCACCTCAACAGGCTTAAGAGGAACAGTGGTGCTCCCGTAAATGATTTGCTCCTGCCTTTTCAATTCGCGCACGAGCACGTCCGCTTCCTCTGCGAAAACGCTATCTGGTTTGCCAGGTAAACGTGCCATTATAATAGCAATCCGTCATAGTTCTCGCACCCCTGTTTTTTAAAGGTGAGATGACGTGCCATTTTGATTGGTTTATTGCATGTTACGCCCAAAACATACTCTGAATAATTAAGAGAGTTAAGACAACCTTTTTGCGCCTGACGCGAAGCCTGTTTTTTCCATCGTCAAAATAGTAAAATGGATTTGGACATGTCCATAATTGCTACTTGCGCCAAGTGCTTTATGCTTTGCGTTAGATCATCAAAATAGAGCCCCTGGTCTTCATTCTTGCATTTTTAATTTAAATCCATTAATCCACTAACCATATGCAGTGGCTTACAAAGACAGTTAACTTGTCAGTCATTACGTACATGTGTCACAAGATGGAGTTTTTGGAAACTCAATACATGTAGAACAGGGAACACACTGTCCTACATCCAAATTCCAAAACTGTCCTCTGCTGCATTGACCTGCCAAAAGAAAAAACACACAAAAAAATTACTTTTTCCTTTCTCTTTTACGTAGAAACAATCTAGTACATTTACACTTTTTTGAAAGAATATGCTACAAATCAGGGGTCACAATGGATCAGTGGAAAGCACTGGTACCTACCACCTCCAGGGTTGAGGATTCAAATCCCAACTCTGCTGTGTGTGTGTGTGTGAAGATTGTATGTGCTTTGTGGGTTTCCTCCTGCAGTCAAAAGACACTGCAGCAAGGTGGCATGACTGAATCATCCATAGTGTATTGTATGATTGGGTGTGTATGTGACTGTGCCCTGCAATGGGTTGGCATTCCATCTAGGATGTGGCCAAGGCCACCTGGAATACACTCTAAGCCCTGCCCTACACGTTTTCAAAATATACTATTTTTAATACAATAATGATTAGAAAAAAGTAAGCAAATGCATGAAATGTACTGTAATTAAGTACAAGCTCCACAACTTGACAGACAGTACAGGAAGCCATTAATCTGAAAAAACAAGTTCAGTTCAGCTCTGTTTTTTAATGGATTACCTATTTTAGATTAATTTTGCCCATATTGTACACTTTAAGGCATTGCATGTAAAGACAATGCACTTGTTATACACACCTTTGTGACAGACCAATATAAGTCTGTGTAGTACAAGTCATTTTCAGAAAGTAATTTTTCTAGTTTTCTTAAGTGTCTAGACAATCACAACAATCATGATGCATGGAAATTCCAAGAGGAGATCTAGGAAGCCAGGCATGGGTTTTTGGTTCTTTTATGTACTGTACGTTGGGGATTTCCATTGACCTGAGATGCTGACGGTGCAGCAGTCAAGAAGCACACACACACACACGAGCACCAAAGGCTGCATTTTGACACGATTCTGGTGAGGGAGGAAGGATGCCTATTGTGTGGCACGTACGTTTCTACAGCATCGCAAAAAGGCTCGTGTGTCAAATTACACACCATTGTATTTGGTGGATTTACAGGTCAAGCCCCCCTAGCAGTGCAGACTATTGCATTTTGTGCACAACTACAAGCTCGCCTTGGACTCGACTAGGGCTGAAACGATTCCTCGAGAAACTCGAGTAATTCGATTACTAAAAAACCATCGAAGCTTCGTTTACGCCATATGACTATACCTCAGCGAGCGCAGCGTGTTTCGCACGGATAATTATTAGTGTCCCACAACGCGCTTAGGCTGTGGATATGCGACGCGAAGACGTGATTTGATAGCGCGGATTGCAAGATGGAGAGAGAGAGAGAAAGTAGTGAAGGGCGAAGCGATGAGACGTCAGAGAAAACGACAGAAAGCGTCAAAAGTTTGGGATCATTTCAAGCTTTAAAAAAGAAAACGCTGTAGTGTATCTATTGTAAAACCGAACTAGCCTACCACAATAGCACAACGTCAATGCTTCAGCATCTCAACAGGAAACACCCAGTCCAGTTCTGAAAGCTATATTGCACAACTTAAAGGCAACTTTTATGTGTTATTATTATTGATTTATGCCTTAGTTTTAGGCTGTATGTATACCTTTTTAACATAATTTGCAATTGATATATTATTTTTGTATTTATTTGTTTTTGCGTTTCACACAATGTTTTCTTTAAAACCCAGAAGGTCATATGGCACTTAAATGCACTAAATGGGTTTAGTTTTGACAAATAACTTTATTGGATGCAATTTAAGCAATAAAAATGTTGGTTTTTCTAAAAAGGAAATCAGTTGGCTGTTAATTAAGAGAGATGCCTTATTTTATTTTTGTACATTTACTATTGCTCTTAAATAAAGCAAAAGTATTTCTTATCCGATTACTCGATTAATCGATGGAATAATCGATAAAATACTCGATTACTTAAATAATCGATTGCTGCAGCCCTAGACTCTACTCAATTAAATGGATACTTGCATAACGTCGAAATACATAAATAAAACTAATTTTTCCAGCAAACCTGCAAGAGCACCAGATACTTAAACATACATTCTCAAGCGCACAAAACACAAAATACATATCAGAAGCTTGTACGCACAACGCCGTCATACTGGTTTTGCTTTTCCCAAAGAGACACCATAGTGAATGGGCTTCTCATTATTGCTTTATAAGAAACATAACGGGCTTGGAAATCATCGCTCATAATAGTCACAATTAATTTGTGAACTGAATTTAAGTACTTTGAAAATGAAACACAATGTTCGCATCCTGTGGATAGTTCTTACATAAGCTATGAAATGAGTGTGCAGGAAATGGGGACAACTGTGTACTGTAAATGTAAGGCAGACCAGGAAGTCAACGGGGGTATTTCAGTGAAACTGCTTGGGTTTTGCTGATTTCTGCTAACTATGGTGAACAATTCAGAGAAGTATCTTTACTTGAAAACAAACTCTACAAATTTTGGTAACGATATCGATTTCCTATATTGTAACAGCCCATGTTTAACCATGTTTACTGCTTAATGGTGGGTTAATCCTAGTGAACATTTAAGCATGGTTACAAGCTGATACAGTTTCAGACTGCCAAAAAATTCATCTGATGCAATCAACACATCCCTCCAACGTGTTGATTTAACTGAAATGTTCATGCCACATTTTGATACGTGATGTATCAATGCTTTACTCCAAACCAGTGATCCCACTCCGCTTCATTACCATAGTTCTTTATATCGATGCATTTCCTTCAGCTGATTGTTTGCTATGCTGTTAAGATATAGCAGTCAGCATGTGTGCGAATATACACCGTCATTTTAATTAGTTTTTTGCATACTCGGTCACCTAAAACTTTGCCCAGTCTCCCAATTAGGCTTCCTATGGAAAAAAAAATCCATGATATTGTATACATTTTAACAAGCTTCCCGTTCTTTTGCAAAACAATATCATCAATGGACACTTCTCACTATACACTGGCAAGCAGGAAGCTCGCTTCTGCCCTTGCCAAAGCTGCCATCCAAAGAAACTGGCAGTACTCAACAGAGGGGATCAGTCCACCCTCATCTTTCGTGATGGTGACACCATGGTCACACTTCTGGTCCTTCCAGATCAGAGGTACTGCATCTTAATTTTTGCATATAGCAAATACCACAGCTCTTAAATGTCTGTGTCTCTTCTCCTCATGGAACTACAAAGTTTTCAATGGCCTGCACAATATCATCGGAGTGTGCCAGCTTATAAAATGGCAAAGTTCTGATTCAAGTCCTCAATACTCTATGCACAGCCCATTTGAATTTAAGGGCTTCAATGAATAAAAAAAAAAAACTCAGTTTAGCTACAACTGAGACAAATTACATTACAGTATGACAATACACCAGCGGTGTGTATAGTGGTGTGTAAATCTCTTTTGCTTCCATTCAACAACTGAACTACCTGATACATATGTCAGGACCATACTGAGTTCATAAACTCCCACCTGTCCTTCGAATCCTGGTACCTCTCTGAGTTCTCTCTTGCTCCATGGCTGCATAATTAAGTCTTATACTTTTTGTATCTTGGAAACTAAGTGATGTTTTTCTCTCAGTGAGTCAGTTAATTCTTTGCTATAAACTGGAGTATTAACTGTGTTTCAGGATTTGTTTTTTTTTTTACATCCAAAAGAAATAAAAAAGACTAACTTATATTGTGATAAACACATTTCTTATAACAAAAAGCCTATGGATTAGAACTATGTAAATAAATACTTTGTGACCTTGTCTGTCATCTTTTGCACAAACCACTATCCAGACCAACTCATGTGGATGAACTAAGGAAAATGGAATGCGGAACCGGTTAACAGTTGAAAAGGAAGTCATATACAAGATAAACCTTTTTCAGTTTCACTATGTTGCTATTATATATTATAGCTAAAAGTAAAAGTTACTGTTTGACCAGCGAAACAGAACCGAAGACGTGTTGGTTATCTTTCAACGGTGTTTCCATCGTCAACTTATGAAGTGTTTAGAAACGTAACACTCAAATATTAAAGACATTGCAAAAGACAGCACACAAAAAAGCTTACTTTTTTGAGCGTATGTTCCAGCCGCAAGGACAATTCCAAAAAAAATGGAAAAAATAAAGTTCGGACCCATTGTATCCTAAAAAAGTATTCCCTCTAACAATATGGCTATTCCGCCATACAGCGAAGCTACCATTTGAATGAGTCACTCAGTATAATATCTGTCCTGTTTTAAAGCCGCCTACACCCACGCAGGCAGCTCAGCCTCTGAGTCATTTCCGAATCGCGACAAATTCTCCTTGAAATTGTGTGGCGTACTGCGCTCACACTTACACAGAAATTTTGTAGAACAAGCTGATGTCAATGAGAAGTGCTTTTCTTTTTTTTCGTTTCTTTCGGTCGAACACGAAACTTATCGACATGTAGGGAACTACGTTCACTCGACTTCGATGTCGTTTCCGTCGGAAAACCCATTTAAAGTAACTGCTTATCCGATCAGAGTCGTATAGTGACTGGTGTTGATAATTCATAGATACACAAAATACTATTCTTCTATATTACTTAAGGCTACTACTTAAAGTTGTCCCAATATACCTTTGGAAGCTTAATTTGCAATGTGCTTTATTAATATTCGTATTTCAACCCTTAGTATATGTTCGCAAACGCATACAATCGCTGTATATATATATAAACTTTCGGGACCGCTGACTCACAGGTTTGGGTTGAGTGCCAGTCTGCTGGAGCGGAAAGCAAAGCACTCTTTGTCTGCAGTGGCTTCCCTCGAACAATCACTATATTTTATAAAAATATTAGAGTGACCTTAAAACAAGTATATAATTCGTGCTATTCTTACAATCTTATACAAATGTGAAGGATATTCTCACCTTAAATCCATTTTAAGCAAATAGTTTATCACAATAAAAGCCCTATTGTTATTAAAATTAGTAGAAATAATAAACAATTTGTGGTACATCATACAACCACAGTGGTTCAGTGTGTAAGTAAGACCCACAAATCCAGTTTTGTGGGTTTGTTCGTCTTATGTGTGCAGACTACATTCTGTGTGGGCTTGCGTAGGTACCATGGTTTCCTAGCACAGTCAAAAGACAAGTGCCTGGGTGAATCAGTGTCTCTAGAGTACACTTTGTGTTTAATTATGGGTGAGTGCATGCCCTGTGACTGACAGGCAGACATCATGTCCAATAGGTAGCCCTGTCTCCTACACTTTACTGCCTGAAACAGGATCCAGGTTGCCCCCATCTCACAACCTGTACTTAAGTAATGGCAAAGATGGATGATTTAATGAGTCACATTAAATCCTTCAATTTCATATCAGTTGATGACATTTGCAGATAATTATTTACAGTTGAGAAATTTATGACCCATTTAGATTTGTACTTCTTCATTAATAGATTTGAAATTGTAATATGATCGTCATTCAAGGGAAACCAAGAATTACAGACAGTCTTATTTACACACCCTTAGAATCTGGTGTTTTAGACAATTCAGGGGTGGGTCTGATTTGAGCTGCTATAATTAAAAAAAAAACAAGTTTAGTTACCTGTTCTACATAATGCAAATCTGTTCAAGTGCAATATGTCATGATTAAGGAAGCTGTTAGAGGAACTCATGGGAAGAGTTGAAGTTCTTAAGACTGGAAATTTCTGAAGACTTAGGCCTCCATCAGTCAACAGCCAAGCTAAGAGTCTCCAAATGAAGAAATTCAGCACTATTGCTATTCTCCTTTGGAGTAGGTATCCTACAAAGATCAGTGCTGTCACGAAAGGAGAGAGGAAGGACTAGGAGGCAGGCGTAGGGCAAACAGGAGTTTATTACAACGCAACTGAACAAGGGCTAGAAACAAACATCTCGGGGGATCAAAAAATGGGAAAAAGGAGCAAGAAGGGACACAGGCAACACGAGGGAGTGACATCAATGACCAGACTGAAGAACACAGGACTGGGAAGCACTTTTGTACAGGACTGACAAGGGAACAAACACTTAAATGTGGCTCATTAGGGCCACGTTAGGGAGAAAACAGAAGGGGCAGGTAGGCAGGGCATGACAGTACCCCCTCCTGAAGTGTGCTCTCTGGGCATGAAGGACCAAACAACAGGGCTGGAAACAGATGGGACCCTGAACGAGACAGGGAACAACAGGACACACAACAGACAAGACAGGACTAGACAAGATGAAACACACCACTGAACATGAGACTAGACATAGGACACCACTAGGGGCTCTGAACAGGCCAGGGTAAGAATAGGAACAGCCAGGGAGATAACACACAACACCCACCAGGACAGGACAGACAGGTGGAGGAACCACAGGGACAGAGACAAACATACAGGAGAGGACCACAGGGGGCACAGACCAGGGAGAAATAAAAACTGAACAGGGCAAGGGGACTAGAACCAGAGCAAAACTAATGGGGCCGGAGGAGGGGAGGGTCTACTTGACCCTGGGATACTGGATGCTGACCCAGGGATGCAGATCCTCTTAAACTTCGGAGGGTCAGTGGGACAAGGTGGTGCCGAGGGACCAGTGGGGCCGGGTGGTGGCAAGGGACCAGAACAGGATCTGGAGGGCGCCACGGGCACTGCAGGGCAGGGACCTGAGAGCACCACAGGAACTGCAGGGGTGGGACCGGAGGGCGACGAGGGACCTGGATCCAAGTGTCTGCCCCGAACAGCGTGCCCCCACTTCGCTCTCCTGGAGATGGAGACTCAGCCAGCCCCTCTCCTGTACCTCAGCCAACACCGTTGACCGCACTGAGGCTCCAAACCAGAACAGTGCAGATGTCAAACCAAGGCAGGGACCCACAAAGCAGGACTTAGGGCGAAGTCCTCAGGTGGGGCGTCGTAAGGGTCGACCCAACCCGGGCTGGCTACGGTCGGGGAGTCGAGCGTCGGCTGGGCTGCTGCCGAGAGGTCAGGTGGGCATCTAGGCAACGACCACAGAAGACAGCAAGGCGGTTGCCGACAGGACATCAGGGGACAGTGAGTGAGGCGAAGCCAAGACACCTGGTGGCTGACGGGCTGAACCGGGACACTTGGAGGCCGGGCAGAGCAGCCCTCTCTTGGGCCGGGCGTTAGAGGCCCGCTTTTGCTTCCCCCAACTGAAGACAATAAGTGAACCAGCGGCTAGCTCCAAGGAGCCAGCGGGCAGATCGGCGGCTAGCTGCGGGGAGGCAGTCGGCAGATCAGCAGCTTCACGCATGACAATTCCCCCTTACCTCCGTCAGCAGATGCAGTATCTTCACCGCCCCTTGGGGATCCATGCCTGGAGTGAGTCAGGAAACCATCATATGGGCCAAACAGAAGAGAACCCAGGCCTCCTCCAGACCATGGGATTTGTCCTCAGCTCTAGGGTGAGGTCTAGGAGAGCTAGGAAGTCTGCCGCAAGAAGACAAGGCAGTCCCCATGGTACTGGCAACCCCTTAGATTCCTGAAACTGGGGCACTCGAGGAATCCAGTCTGCTGGATGCAGGGAGGCACATAGGCTAGGCCGAAAGCGCCGGCTATTAGGGTTGGTATAGAATCCGACCATCCTGTCACAACAGGAGAGAGGAAGGACTTGGAGGCAGGAATAGGCAAACGAAAGGGGTTTATTACAAAGCACAAATTCGTATGAACTGATATTTTCTGTTGTATATGTATTAAATGAGAACCTTCAAGGGAACAAACCTTGGAATTGGCAAATCAGCTAGTCTTTCAGGAATTACAGCAACCACAATCTCCACCCATGGCCACCTCCTGTGAAACCTCTGGGAGAAGTGAAAGCGTATACCTTACTTTTCAAAGGATTATTCATATGACAGACAATTTACACTAATGATGCTGAGTCCTGCATGCTGTGTTCTTTCTCTCAATGTGTTTTGCTCTGCAGGCAGGATCAGACAAGTTTCGCATGTAAAAAATTGCAGATAAAAAAATTAAAATTGGAAATTGAAAAGCTTGAATATACATTGACCATCCTTTGATAAATATGTCTCCTCAATGTGCAACTTCAATTTTTTTTTTTTTTAGGAAAGGGAGAATGCTAATAAATAAATGAAATCAGAGTTTTTGTGTGTAGTTCTTTTGGGTTTATTAGTTGAAAAATTGGTTTGTTATGGAATCTCTGACAGCCCTTTCTGTTGGATGGTCCAGTGTCATGGGGTCAATTACATCTGTTGACAAAGGCTGCTGATATGGTGGTGATCTCTCCTTCCGAATTGTGGCTATATTGTGGAGCACCACACATGCTGCCACCACCTCACAAGCCTGCTCGGGGTGTACCCGTAGTTGGTGCAGACAGGCAAACCTTGCCTTGATGATCCCAAATGTTATTTCTATCCTGAACCTCGTGCTATTGTGGGCCATGTTGTATTTCACTTGGTCTCTTGTTTGAGGGTCAGGATAGGCGGTCATCAGATAATGGAGGCATGGGTAGCCTCGGTCCCCCAGCAGCAGGCCATCAAAGTGCCCTTTGAACAATAGAAATAAATTGTCACAATTAAGTATGACGTGTGAAAAAACAAATATGATGGAGATTCTCTTACCCAATTCAAATCTTTGGCCAAGCGTGGACTTCCGGAAAATACGGGAGTCATGAACAGACCCAGGCCATCTAGCATCCAGACTTGTCATCAGCAGATTGTGATCACAAGTCATCTAGCAAAGAATTTCAGGCCATTTTAAAACACTGCTATTGTAAGAAATTCAACACCTAATGTGTCTTCAATTCAAATTGAATTTTTAAGGACAACATAATCTAAGATGACCTTCATGTCAGATGAAATAACCTACCGGAACATTGATGCTGTGAAATGATTTCCTATTGACATAATCTCCCTTGTGCTCTCACAGGGGCCCTTTAATTGGTATGTGGGTGCAGTCAATCACGCCGATCACTCTCAGAAATCCCACAGCTGTGCTCATAAGTTTACATAACCTGGTAGGATTTGTGAAATATTCACCTTTTGTTGGAGAATATGACTGATTATTCAGAAAACTTTTATTTAGGGATAGTGCAAGGAATAAATCAAAATGTGCAAGGAATAAATTGAGATTTAGTAACAAATAATACAAGAAGCAAATAGACTAAGCATTCTAAATGTAAGTAGAAGTTGGAGTGTTCAGTGTTCAGCTTGTGTTAGAAATATTAAAATATGCGATGGTATGTCCTGGTTAAGAAGTCTTATGGCCTGAAGGCAGTTCACAGCATTCTAATTACCTTCTTATATCTAAAAAAAAATCCACGAGTAATGTAACCTATAAACATACTTGTACAAATATGTTATGTGTTACTAGCTGCAACAAGTCTAAACATAATGCTAACTTTATTAATTAACACTACTTAGCTAGCTTTTGTTACAACAAACAACCAAACACTTAACAATTTGGTTTTTTGAGACAGAGAGAGATGCTTGGAAGACATCCAATATTCACCACACATAAGAAACATTCACGTTAAAGTCAATAATAAAGGAATAAATAACAACTTACCCGATTCCTTCGTGGGGTTGACCATGGCCTCCAACATAGCAGTCTCGGAGTTTAAGACTCCAGTCACCTGGCTCGCAGGTCTGTTTCCAAATACGGAGTCCATAAGTTCAAAAACTGGTCTGAATTTGCTTTTAGGATGACCAGTGCTGCTTTTAATCAACTCTCTTTTGGGGGCCCGGTATTCTTTTTTCTGTTTTATAATCTTCTTTATCACTTGCACCGTCATTCTGACGACCCCATTCTTTTCCTACTCACTACTCAATTCTTCATACACTTTTGCTTTCTGTTGTGTCGACTCAAATTACTCCTGAATCTCCATGCTGCACTAGATTGACACTAAACAGTCTTCGAATGACCACTGCGTGATTTTTGTGTTTTGTTCCTCCATTTCACCATTACCATCTAAAAACACTACTCCTTGTCTTATTACAAATGGTGGGTTTCACAACAAAACATTTTGCTCCACCCCCTGACATCACACCTTCCCGACTCTGCCCCAGCAATGATCTGGAGCCAGAAAAATAAACACCGGCATGGACTTTTTGGCCTGGCACCACTGTTATTCTTTGGTGTGAATGCAACAAACGGGCCAAAATTTAGGCTCGGCCCCGGCACCTGCACTGGTGTGAAAGGCCTGTTTGAATTAGAAGTCTGTGCCTGCCTCTGGAAGGTGAATGGTTCAAATTTCCTGACTGTCTGATTAATCATGACTGATATAGAAAAGCATAGCTAATAATCTTAATGAAAATGTTGATAACCTTTACAACAATAGATAACCTTTTAAAGTACCAAGCCTTTGTCATAGCTAGAGCCACATATCTCTTCAAGCTTATAGAAAATAACAAAACCTATGCTAGGATCCTGTTTGATTCAGTGTTTAAATTAACTAGGAATCATTCAGAGTTACACCACAGGTACTGCCTGTATTCTCTTCTTCACCTCTTTTCCACACTCCCCATTACTTCTGAACTGTTGACCCCAAGTATTTAAACTCATCCACCTTCGCCAACTCTACTCCCTGCATCCTCACCATTCCGTTGTTCTCCCTCTCATTCACACGCATGTATTCTGTCTTTGTCCTACTGACCTTCATTCCTCTCCTCTCTAGAGCACACCTCCACCTCTCCAGGGTCTCCTGAACCTGCTCCCTGCTCTCACTACAGATCACAATGTCATCTGCAAACATCATAGTCCACAGGGGCTCCTGTCTGATCTTGTCTGTCAACCTGTCCATCACCATTGTAAAAAAGAAAGGGCTGAGAGCTGATCTTTCATGTAATCCCACCTCTACCTTGAATGCATCTGTCACTCCTACGGCAGACCTCACCACTGCCGCACTGACCTTGTACATATCCTGTACCACTCTTACATACTTCTCTGTCACTCCCAGCTTCCTCATACAATACCAAAACTCCTCTCTAGGCACCCTGTCATATGCTTTCTCTAAGTCCACAAAGACACAATGCA
>JAACJT020000190.1:0-21321 GCA_009936485.2 Gymnarchus niloticus | reverse complement strand
AAAATGCTACACCTTTTTCCTCTCCCACACTGATGAAAAATTCTTTTTCACAGCTGGCCTGCTGCCAGGGGCTAGAAAATGGGATTCAAAACAAACCCCCCCCCCCCCCCAAAAAAAAAATGAAGAAAAATGAATCTGTGCTCATAATCTCTTCTGTATTAATAGAGAGAAATATCCTAATACTGACTGAAAGCATTTTAATCATTTTATGCCCCCCCATAACAGAGCACAACAGGAGCATAATTCCTAATCCCATCATCAAATTACAGGGTAATAGATTTCTGCACTGCTGTGCTGCAATAATCAGGAATAATCTCAGATCATTGGTACGGGAGGTAATGTTTGCCTGGAGACCCAGGGAAATCACACAAATTTCAAAAAACTCGGTGATGGACTGGCATTCCATCCACGATGTACCCCAGCCCGAGCTAGACTCCAGATGCCTCCCCCAAGCCTATCTGGGATAAGAGGTTAGAAGACGGACAACAGATGCTACAGAAATTCATCCAGACCCTGATCAAGGCAACGTGCTTAAAGCAAATAACGGGGCAACAAGGCTCAACACAGCATGTATCGATTACTCACGACGGTGGGGTTGGGTCAGCGCCGGCTCTGGAGTCAGGGACGTGGCACCCGGATATAAAACACGTGCTCCGCTGTGAGGATTACGTCAACCGAACCTGACTGCAGGGCTCCACTGGTGAAGAGAGAAACTCTCAAACGCGGCCGATCATTCGGCTCACGCACCCAATGGCAGCTTTCAAGCAAAAACATGGAGGAAGTGCAACATGTTGCGAATACACTATGAAGACGTTAGGCTTACGTTGAGAATCTCCAAGTCCTTCTAAAAATCCAGAAGAATTCCACCCCAGCCGTGAGGTCCGTGTTCTCGGAATGCTTTGGCGTCTGGGATCTTTCACTCCTGACTAAATATTTTTCCACCAAAACGGGCTTCATCCTCTTATCCGGACGGCGCTGGCTCGGCCTAATCAAATTTTAATTAATACTGTTTAGACTGAGAGATACCTGGACGCCTCCCTCCGCTAGGGGCCCCCTAATGTAAACAGAACTGTGAGCACGAGTGTGCTTTCCTCAGGAGCCGAGGCAGAGGGCCCACATCTCTGAGGTGGACCGGGAAACGTGTGAAGACCCCGGGAAACAGCTGCTATGAAAACGTGAAATATACAAACAGCACAGTCACTTTCAGACACTCCACGGGTAACCAACCCTCCAAAGGCGGTCGCAGCTGAGAGGTCAGCTGATTCGGCCCCCATCGACAGTTTACAGTTGTCGCTCCTTGTTTCCATACGTCCGAGCCGTCAAAACTCAGTTCTCTTTAGCTACCTGCTACACCTTTACCTCCCCAATGGAAATCCAGAGCACTATTAAAAAAAACAAAAGCTGTTCAAGGGCATCATCTTTTGTCTCTGCATCAAATTTCAGCGGTGTTTGGTTACAATGCATTCATCATTCATCATACAGCTGACAACACATTACTCACATGAATTCTGCGGTGTTACTTATATATTATATTCCTAAACTGGCCTAATAAAAATCCTCTTGAAGCCATACGACATGGTATAAAGTTATTTTATTCTACAGTTGACAGGCTATGACTTCAGTCACTTTAATGGGTGTAGGGACCATATATTCTCAGAAAGGAAATTTAGTTTGTCGTGGTCTCGTTTTTAAAATGATGCCGCCGAAGTGATACACACAAACCGCACACTAAAAAGTAGGTGTATGCTAGATGTGTTAGTGTAACCGAGACAAACTACATTTAGGGGCAATAAACTACTTCAGCTATCCAGATATAAGGTGCTATGGAGATGTAAACTGATCAAATAATGATCCCTGACTTCAACTATTCTTAGCAGTGATGATTAATCCCTAAAATATTAACCAAAAACACGTCAAGCAAGAAATATGTTTGTAAGTGTATTCCAGTTTCTATAAAAATCATGAAGAAGCCCATAAACCACTGTCAAAGTTTTCTGCTCCAATCAATCATGTCAATATTTACACTGTGGTCTTCAGATCACTCAATACATAATTCTTGTTACACAAGTCTTATTCGGTTTCACATATAATGCCATAGCTGCATGATTTTACAATAGCCTGTTAATAAATTAGCTTTTAGGAAAGCTACAATGCTAAGCCACAATCACTCCATACAAAAATAAGAGAAGAAACATCAGTTTCATTCACTGGGCTAAATGAGCCTTAACATGCTTAAATACTCTATAATGCGACATCGTTTATACACGAGGTTCTGACGGAAGAGATTCGGGATTCACGACTCGTCCCGACGCCCCCCAGTCTGCTGTGATTCCTGATGGCTCCCCATCCCCAGGTCCTTCAGCTGGCCCAGTGAGCGTGTGTTTTCCCACAAAGCTGCCTCGTCACTCTTTCACAGCCACCACACGGCTTCTTTTCTTGTCCTATTTTTCTTCTGTTGTTTTTTTTCTTTAAGTCTTCAGATGGTACTGCTTAATGTTCTCTCCATGAACAAAACATACTAGCACTGTAAGGGTTAATATGAAGCCAGCTGAAAGTTAATTATTTTACCCGCGTTAAAAAAAAAAGTAAATACGTCACTGTGTCAACAGGTCAATTACCTGAGGCCTTCCAAGATTTCTGGGAAAATAACAGGATACAGGTACAGTTGAAGTGTGCCCTTTCGAACCCTGCGAGAGTGCGTTGGGTCTGTGTCCGTGAACACCATGCCACAGGTCGGGGAATCTGGTTCACAAGCTCACCTGCACAGAGGTGGTTCTCTGGCCACCAAGCAGGAGACAGGTTTCTCCCAAGAGGCCATGGCCCCTCAAAACTCCCTAAGCAGCTCTGCAGGAACCAGGGAACCAGAATTTCACACAGGGCCATTTTCCTCCCCCTGGAGCCTCACTCCTGTATGTCGCGGACAGGTCTTATTTACTGTTTACAAGGCGGAAAAACTGGATGCACGCACACGCATACACACGCACACAAGCACACACACACACACGCATATACACAAGCACACACACACACGGAAACAGCAACACTGTAACTGTCAAGCGCATGTTCATAATTCAAAAACGCCACAGGAATCAAATAGAAAAAAAAACCCCCTCTAGGCAGCATCTGATCGCACAGGTTCTGAAGAATGGAGCAGCCGGCGCACCGACTCGCAGATGACCTGGAGCCCATTACCACGGCGACCACCAAGAGTTCTGAGCTTTATGACATCAGCGTCCTGTATGGTGCGACCCATAGCCAGTCTCCTGCCATGTTTTCTTTAATAACCGACTTCCAGATTTACAAGCCGGCGCTTATGTGCATTGGGCTTTCGACCTCTTTTATAGGTTCTCTTAACGGTGCCAGGGAAAGATGTTTGTTAAAAAAAACATAGCTGTAACCTGAGTCTATGAGGCCCGGCATGCAATTAAAACGCCAGCAAAAACGGAGAGATTAAAGATGTTGGCTTTTCTGTTGCGCTGAATTTGCTGGACCAGTGCTGACAGACTGAAGGTAGCTCCGGAAAGAGAGGAATCATCACGACGTTTTAAACACTTCCTGTTTACTGCTTACAATCATTGTAAATTTTTCATAGTTAGAATTAAGAGCTGTCTCAATAAAGTCGCTGTTGATAGTACGAGGGTCCCGGTGTGCAAGAGACTTGTGTACAACTTACAACCACTACATGCTGAGGTCCAGCCGAAGTCCGATGTTATTTAGGAGCCTCAGACTAACGATACACTATCATCCTTTAACTGTGCACTCCTCAAATATGTACGAAGAAATTCAAACAATCAAATATGTCAAAACACTCAACTGTCAGATTAAACAAAGGTTCCAAAAAACAGACAGTTAAAAGGGGAATCTATACAGCCATAATAACTGGCGTTGACAACAGTTAAACAATTACTTGGTTATTTACAGCAAATTTAATTTATAGTATGTGTGCTTGAAGATTAGACAAGCGGTATCAAGGTTTTGATAAACCTTAAATCCTAAATGTTTTAACCCACAAGGTGGTACATTTAAGGTAATCTTAAACTAACTGAAAACTCGGTTTCAGCCAGCACTATAATAACGTAGTAAATGTCCTTCATAAATCCTACAAGGGGTTTAAAGAAAGAAAGAAAAAATGAAAAAACAGATCAAAATCCTGATTCCCAACTCAAACTGTGTGATTCTCAAGTCTGGTTACCCTAAAATCCAAAAGCCGGTATACTTACTGTGGCAATGAATCAAGGAAACATCGCAACAGAACGTCACTGAAAACAAGCAAGTGGCTCCGGCTAAATCCTTGTCACTCAGGAAAAGAGAATCACAGCGAAGTAACACAGAACGCAAGGAGGGCATGGACGGGTCAGGGGTCTGAAAGATTCCTATGGGAGGTCTATCCTTATTTGGCTGCAAGGGAACTTGTTCATGGCAGTGCAAGGCAATGCTGCAGATCTTATCGGAGGAAGAGAACGCTCAATAAACCCCGGACGGGGGGCTCTCGGAAGGTCTCTCAGAGGCTGTCTCGTCAGGAAAGCTTGGAAGCATCCAATTCCAAATTCCCTGCAGCCGCTCTCCTGGGTCTCTGCCGAGCTGACTTAACTGGAGAGCTATTTTACCACTGTGTGACTATCAGGGAGGGCACTGAGGAGGGACATCAGGGGGACCACCACAGCTCCCCCCAGCTCACTGGGCTCCCAGAGGGGCTCTGGTACCGTAAGCCCACTGCTGTGAGCTTCGACCTCCAGCCAGAATGGTCACCGTTTTCCATGAAGGCAGACAAGGCAAGCTGGAGAGGGATGTTAACAACACACAGGGTGCCAACATTATCGCCATGACTGCCAGCCCATGTCCCCTGTTGCCATCGGTGGTCTTATAGCAATGACAACCACATCCAAAACTGCTGACTGCCCCGGTGCTCTCTGAGCATCCAGTGAATTCTTTCACTTTATCCCTCATTTTATAATGCTGTGTTGTGACAAAACTGTAGAAACAATGGGATGCAAAATCAAATTTTATTTTTTAAAGTCTACTTTTTGTCAGTTTATTCTCCACATTTCTTCGATGTACCTCACCATTCCGTCGGAGTAGTCCGACAAATAAACAAACAAATGAATAAATAAATAAGCAAACAGATATTGCACTTCTGTATCCAATAAACAACAAGGTACAGCTAAAACATGAAAACAACATACTAGAGATTCCCTGTGAAGATCTGACATGGCCACTTCTTTCCACTTTTGTAGAGATTATATGGAGGCGGGGGAATTAACGATTCAGCTGTTATACTCGAATGCATTTATCTGACGCAATCATGCAAATGCGAGTGTTTGAAATGCAAATGCCAAAAAACACTTTATACCTGATTGCGTGTTTATAATTTCTGACCGACAGAGCACGCAATTGAAAATAAAAGACGCGTGTTAGGCAGCCCAAAGGCTTATTAGCTTATCTAATTATGCGCTGCGAATATTTTCCAAGTAATCCACCTCCTGGTGAATTATGAATATCAAACGAAGCAGCAGGTCACTCACCCTGCGATGCCAGTGACTGCTGTCTCTCTGTAACGACCTCATTATCTGTGAGACGTGGGGGCGTGATGGAGGTGTTGCCCTGGAACAAGCAGTCAATGCCGCTCGTTAAGAGGCCCCAGATACCGTTGCCAAGAGAGCCTCCAGGAAACCACTCAGGGCCAGGTCTTGTTTGTCTTTCTCCCGATATTAACGCTTACGACACAAACACGAAAACACATCTTGCATGGATGCTTTCTGTACTGTACATTCACCACGTTTTCATCAAACAGGCGACTCATTTGAGCCAATTAAAAGATCAAAAATGCACATAGCAGTTAGGTCCAAAAGGGGATTTTGATTGACTTTCCCCCACCATCTTGATTTTAATATCAAATTGCTGCAATTGCTATCATTACTTATTACAATTATTAACAGATTTGCAGAGGAAAAATATTAGTGTTTGCTATCACAAAACATAAGATGGGCCAGTAATTTTAGTATAACACAGAGTGAAAACACACCAAGTATATTTCAAATGTTCCAGCAAAGCTATTATCACAGCAGGAGTTTCCATATCAATTACAAGTAGTAATATTCACATCATTCAACTGAAATGTACAAAGTCAAACACAAGGCACACAACTCTGACCAACAGCACTGCTCATGACTGCCTCCTGGTGGCAGATCACAGTATTGCCAAAACACCTCTGGAATAGATGTGCATACGCGCAGTCCTCCTAAGACCTGACATACCCAGATCATCGCCTCTCTGCCCAGGGCTTGTCAGCACACTGGGTAAACTGACATCTCTCCCAGCTGAGACACTAATTAAGCTCGCTTGAACTGTCAACTGAGTGAGTTATACAGAGAGCTGAATATAAATGTTCTAATGCTGTTAAAGTCAGTTTGTGTCATTTTATAGATTATCAGTCTGTATTATTTAGCCATGATCTTTGTAGTGCTAATATTAAGATGAAATATTACATAAAAATAAAACGCTATTTATTAGTTTAACGATGTCTCAGACAGACATGGAGAATGTTCTGGGTGGAGATTTTATATAGATCCAATAAAAAAAACAAGGATTAAAATAATGTAATAATTAGATAAAGAGATGGACAGTTATTTTACCTTGACCCTCAAAGGCCACCGTCTTGCAGGTTTTTCAAACACAGTTCAAACAGTACATAATTGATCAATGATAATACCAAACAAGTTGACTTCCTATCGAAATATATCCTGAGCTCCCTGGGGGACCCAAGCTACACAGGGACCTGGAATTTGTTTGCTTTAATTGAGAATGCAGTGCTGAAACATTTCACTAGGGGGCAGCCTTAAGTAACAACAAACTGCTACACCTCTATTAACCGCTTATCAAAGTACTATAATTCTACAAAGCTTGTGAGACTATATTTTCAATGTGGGTTAACTGCAATATTTAGTGTCAACGACATCAAGAAAAAGGATGCATCTATGAACTGCCCAGAGCAGATTATGCAAGAACACCACCATCCAGCTTACCCGTCTATCAGACCTGCCAAATATTAATGGAGTCTGGAACGTAACACACGTTGAGTGTGTGGTGGAATTCGTGAAGACTGAGCGATGCTGCATATGATATGAATTTAAAAAGTACTAACCCCAGGATTCCACTGTTGTTTTACAGTGGGGTGTTATAGTCTCCGAAATGAAATACACACACACACACACACACACACACACACACACTCTGTGGAATGGGTCTTTTTCGGACTGCCACTTCTCTCCACTACGTGAATTGAGCTCCTGTCTCCAACACGGCTGTGGAAAGATGGGCGGGGCTTTACATCCCGACCCGCATTCCAAACCAACAGTGATCATTTTTATACAGGCGGCAGAACAGGAGGACAAGATTTACCGTTTCTCTAGTAAAGGAATTTAAGCTTTTTTTCAGAAGTCTGTACTAACAAAGAACAGAGGATGCCTAATTGCATGTGTAGATTGATAGAAAACAAACGACTTCTCAATTGAGGATATAGGTATTGTGTTTGCAAGACTTACACTTTAATTACGAAAATGAGGACACAATAGACAAGTCTTAAATATAGTCAGGTGGCCCAAAGCCCACGAAGGGTGCGACATGCGCTAACCATAAAGACTCCATGGGGCTCAGCAAAGGCTGCACTTTGGGCCCACTTGATGGTCCCCGGTTAAACTGCTCCGTAATTAAGACAGCACGCCACATTCCCTAGGAAGCCGACACTCCACTTTCCTGGCATGAAACGCCTGTTTACGCATGTTGTGTTTCTCCCCAACACTGTGGGAACATCTGGTTACACGGCTTACATCAGAGTGCTGATCTATTCATAAAGCCACTCTCCCCAGCTGGGGGGGGGACTGGGCTCCCACACTCCAACCCGCCGGCTGGGCTTCAGCAGAGTACTGATCGAGGAATGGATGATAACATCTGCTACAAGGCCCAGTGACCTGGAGGTGAGCAACACAGAAGCCTGGCTTTCGATTCTGACACATCTGCAAACACTGAAGCAGAAAACAACATGTGGAAGATGTGACATCTAAAAATCAGCCTGTCTTTTGGCAGTGGGAACACGTTAAAGTGTCTCACACACATTAAAATAATGTCCTTACCAGAACCGAGTATGTGGAAACCTTGATGTTCTACAACAAAATGTTTAGCAGGTTAAAAATGCGTGATGAGTTCCACAATCCGGTCAGGCAACATTGTTCCACTTTCCACGGTGCCCTCCAGTGGCTTTCCTGCAAGTCGTTTCACGCACAGACCTTGGTCAGCTGATCACACGTAAGACATCTTTCAGATGTATCTACTGGCATCTAATATCCAAAGAATTCAAATTGTGCAAACACCGCCTTTTGGGGTGTGCTTCAAAGAGAAGAGAAAACAAAAGCTTCCTGAAGGCGTGAGAGATGTTGCCGAGTGCCCTGCCATGCTGATGACAGTCCTTCCCTAAAAGAGCCTTTCCCTGATCCCGCTCATCAGAAACTCTGCCTGAGCAGTGATGCTAACAGGGATTGAAGGTCAACAAAATTATCCATTTTTTTTTCTACAAGACTGTCCAGGTTCATGAAAATTTCCAGCTCAAACTACTCAGAAAAAAATAAAATTACAAGAGGCTTCATTAAATAGCTGCTCCTCCTGCCACCATAGCCACCATGGTCTAGCCAGGAAACCCCAATCGGTAGACAAAACATTTTTGGTACTTCAAGTTCTTACCACCTTGACCTTCTAAACATTAGGCTGAGCTATAATCGTTTTAGCAGATACATGAGCATCCTTCCAAGACCCCAACACAGCAGACAGGAAGATGACAGTAGAAGACCTTCGCTATCATCAAACTATTTCCTAGGAAGGATCTTTCAGCCAACAGTTAATAGAACTGTGCCTCATTAATGAACGCTTTCCTCCAAATGTTTAACTTTGTGTCCTTCATTGCTTTTCCACCTACCTATCACTAGTGTTCCACATTATTACGTCTTTAAAGAGCATTTTATTTTTTCTTGACTCATCTCTCCCAGGAACACCTCCAATGACTGATCTCTTCTGTCACAGACTCCCCCGTCAAAGTCTTATCTTTAATGGTATTTATGCTGACACACAAGGACTTCATGGCTTGACTGGAGATAAATTCTGGTGGCAAAGATGTTGTGTAATTTTTACTGGAGTGCTAACCTGCACTTTGCTGCTGGTTCCTCATTTGATGCTCAGCCTAGCAGCATGTATTCCTTAGATAGCTCCTTAAAATTCTGCATGTTCATCTTGTATCTGTGCCTCGCTGGACGGCACTTTGGACAAAACTTGCTAAAGGAATAGAATGTAAATGAAGATGTCATCCATGGTCGACGGAGGGCAGCCCAAAGTCAGTTATTTTACGATTTCATTTTTTCTTCGTCGCAAAACGCCGTCTTCAAACTTGAAGGACGTACTTCTCCACTCATCGTGGTAGTTAGCAATAAGGATTCATGAGCTGAAAGAGTTCTGGGACAGCTGTCCAAGTTGCTTTGGGTTATTAGTACAGAGGACACTCCAGCAAGACCCTCAAATCCACATCAGAACCTAAGTGTTTCTTTTCAGCTTTTCTAGGAGATAATGGACGAAATGTCTCCACTTTGGTGGGAATCTGGACTTTAACACCAGCTGACAAACTGGTGCTTGCAGAGGTTCTTGAGGGTCCTGTACGACTCACCTTTGGCTGCTGTTTTGGTCTAGTCCCCTCACTTGGCTTAGTGCATCGCACCTCCTCTCTTCACAGCATTCCCCATACTCACTCTGCTCTGCACCTTCTTGCCTGCTCCTGGTTTCATAGTCTTTCGTACACCCAGTCTTCTTTCAGCCCACCCTTCCTATGCCTTCACCTCACTTGTCCTCCCTCCTCCTTCATTCTGCTCTAAAGCATTCCCTCAAGCTCCTAGCAGCAGGAGAAAGACTAAGGGTCAACTGGTAACACGCTAATTCTGCTGTAGAGGCAGGACAGCAGGTTCACAAGGACGGGAGAGCGTTCAGAGGAGTGTCAAGTGCTTTATAAGAGCCTTTGTTTCATCTGAATACATGTATCATGCTTTAGGAATATAGCTCTGCAAAGCTGACCAAGAGGCACATCAATTAAGAAAGAGAAAAAAAAATTTAGAATGCATGCAACTAATGTTAACATAAACAGCAGTGAGCAACACACAAATAACTTGTAGGCCATGTTAAATTTTACTTTTCAAATACAATGAGAAACAGAAGATGTCAAAGGAAGAACTGTCTTTCAAAAAAATTTGGCAGATAACAAAAATTAACTTAATATCATGCAAGTGGGAAAAGGCCATTTTGAAAAGGCTGGAAAATAGCCTGGGTCGACGTTCTCGTGAACTCAGCACTGAAGTGGAGCCTTCCAGAAGTACAGCCTTCCTGAATGCGGTTCTAACCTCGATACGAGTTTGACTGCATTTGCTCTTTCCCCAAATGCTGTTCGTGAAGCAGAGGGTCGATGTTTCCTGCCTCAGAGGCTTGTACTTACACAATTTCAGCCCTCCATGTCCTGGGGCCCCACATCTGGGGTAAAATATTCTGGCACATTCTAAAACAACCAGTCTTTAACAACCGTAGAGCCAGGACACATTGTTATGTTCAAAAGCAAAAAACAGAGTTTACATTAGAAAAAAAAAAAAAAAAATTATATATATATATATATATATATATACACACACACACACACACACACACACACACACACACACACACACACCCATACATCCATTCATCTTCCAGCTGTTTATCCTGCTCAGGGTTGTGGGGGGTTTGGAACCTATCCCAGGCAGCACAAGGCACAAGGGTGGGGTACACCCTGCATGAGATGTCAGTTCATCACAAGGCATATGAACACAGTGTGGAGGTGAGACTCAAACCCCCCGCCCTTCGGCCCCAGGTGTTCTGTGCAACTCCTAGCTGTTCCACTCCACCTCTCTGAGTCTTTAGATCATGGACAAGCAGGGAAACGTGTCCCGCTAGCTTGGCTGCATTACACGCAGATAACTCCCTGTACCAATTACAGCCCACCTTTTCAGGGCAGATTCGCACCAACAACGCACCACAAATTGCCCCTGCATCTGGTCCAGCGGACTTGTGTGTTGCCTCCCTCCCGATTTTCTGAACAAAAGGACAGTCCATCACCCTCTTTCAGAACACTGCCCCCTTTATGCACCTTACCCACGCTGCAACATACTTTATCGTCATCATTCGCTGTCATTGACGCCTGCGGCTGCTGCCCTGGGCGCCTCGTCTGTGAATACAAAAGGCGGTCCCGGTGCCAGACGCTTGGCAAAGACTGGTAGGAAAAAAAAAAAAGCTTCACACCACTCTGCCAAAGAACGGTCAAAGCCCATTTCCGAGCAGCGCCTGGAAAGACAGAAGATCCCCCACGGCATCCCGAGCCAGGACTCGTCCCTGCCGCCCCATCGCCTGTTTAGAGAAATCCCCATTAGTCATGAATCGCGCCAAAGCCCCGGTGACCACAGCATCTGACCAAGCCAGGGTGTTAACTGGCAGCATGCCAAGCCTTCCTGTCCCCGGACCCCACAGAGTCTTCCACCATGACTCCCCGGTAACAGAGGCCTCTCAGCCTGAGGTGTCTGAGTCATGCTCCTGACGCCTGCCCTCCTTCCCCGGCCGCCATCCAGATGGATGCTGGGCGGAAACTCCCTGAAAGGCTCGGGTCCGTCGGCCATCTTTCCCAACGGTGAATGACGGTGCTGTGGGCAGCCCAAAACTCATTTCTCGGTCATCTGCTCCCCATTACGACACCTGCTAGCACAGCCAAAATGACATTGCATTCAAATCAATAGCAGCTAGGAGATCCTGTCAGAAACCCGACATGTCAAGTGAAACTCACCACATTTCCCAAGTACTTCAGAACACCACCATCATGTCCCATCCTGTTGTTTTCTAATGTCCTAAACACTGGGAACACTCCTTCATATCCCCCCCAAAATAACCAGTGACACACATCTGTCACAGACAGGGGTTTTTAAAGCTGTGTACTGGAAGCACAGGACACTTTGAATATTTATTAGAAATGCACAGGAAGTTGGTAAACTCACGATAAGCACTGAGCTATAACCAGTAGGACCCATGGTGACAAACGGCACTTTATGCCCAGTCTCGACAGCCCAGAGGCAGGTACCCTGCAAAGGTGACTACAAAGCTTCAGGCTGTAGGGGACACAGACTCCATAAGGAACCATCTGTCCCTGTCCACCAGCTCAAACAATGTCACCCAGCACTGCTTTGGTTTACATCTGTTTGCTCTGCTGGTGTTCCTTAATATATATATAAGCACATGTCAAGGTATTATAACTGAATATTTCACTGTTGCAATAAAAGAAAACACCTTAGCCAAGAGGACTATAGGCATGAACCAGCAACCTTTGTATCAATTTCTTTAAGCACTAAACAAACATAGAGTCCCAGCAATGTTTATGTTGATATTCAAGAATGTTTAATGAAGTCTTTTGTAATACTTTTGCAATCCCTTCACAGATTCATTTATGCCCAAAGAAAAAAAAATTATTTGCATCTTTCACACAGAAGGAAAATAACATTTAGATGTTTTAACGCAGGCTATAACCCAATCCTTTAAGTCTCTATCGGGTTTTTAGCCCCCTATTCTCTGGAAACTCCACCGCCGCCTACCAGAAGCGAGCGTTCCCTCTCAAAAAATTCACACTTGCCCCGTGTGTCCTTGGCTGATCTCATTAGCTTGGAAAATAAACATGCATCGGACACTTTGGAATTCTGCTCAAAAAGTTGACATGGGGGGGGAAAAAAAAAAAAGAGCAACCACCTTTAATGGTGGCAGTTTAGTGAGCACAATGACACTACAGAGGCCTTCTGGCTAGTTTCTGAGGTAACATTACAGGAACATTAAAAAAAAAAAAATTATTTTGACAGGCGTCTTAATTATTAACCTTTTCAATGAGACCATTATTAGGAAAAAACACAAGCTCAGAGTTGATACAGCTCATATTTTCATAGCTCATGGGGCCAATAAAAGCCACTCCAGTGCAGGAGTCAGCTAGGAGTTTATATGGGGGGCAGGGGTAACTTTGCTTTTCTGAGCCAGCCCAACCCCCTCCAAGGAGTTTTACCAAGGAGCTGTGGTTACAGGATGCCACAGGCACAGCATTTTCACAACAGTTACTCATCCAGCCATGACGGCTATACGGAGAATCACAAAAAAGGAGACCCCTGCTTTTCCCCCCGAACACGGAGCCCCTCTCAGTGCAGTTAGCATCTCAGCTGGGAGGCTGCCAGACCCTGGGGAAGGAACCCTGGTGGGATTCTCCACTGCACCCGCATGCCGTCAAGTCTGTCCGTTTGGACGTGAAAGCTTGAAACAGAATGCAGCCAAACCCAGTTGGTTAGCCTGAGTCAGCCCCACAGACACACACCGGAGCAGAGGGATTCCGCAGCCCAGCGGCAAAGCATCAGCCAGTCGGCTGGAGCCTGATTTTAAGCCACCAGCTCAGTCTGTCTTTCATAGGGGTCACATTAAAAAGCAAAGCGGGGAGGGGGAGGTCCTGCACTGCCCAGTTTCAAGAGGACGAGGCCGCACCAACCCCATCCTGACATCATCCGCCGGCAGACCTGGAGCCGTTCACTGCAGGAGGACAGACGGCGCCCCCCGGAGGCGCTCGCTGGCCAAAACATCTGAGTGACGGATCAGATCCAAAAGAGCGCGCGTCCAGAGCTCTGAGTCAGCGGCAGCACATGACACTGTAACCAAGCCGCAGGAAGGTGGGAGTAGAAAGAGAGCCTTCAAACATCCGCCTACACATGGCTGGTCCAGAACTCACAGACGCCCGCCAAAAGTATGCAGGGCAAAGTTTTGGGCGGAAGACATTATTAACCCTCCACGGATGCAATTATCCCACACAGTCCCATTTCTTTACATTGCACGCCTCCTTAAGCGTAATCAAACAATCCAATTCCAAATGTTGTTCCACCCTTTACCTAGAAGTGTATTCATAATGCTGAAATATGAAAATTCTACCAAAAAAAAAAAATAATCTTCATGCCAGAACTCAAGGTAGAATTTGATGCAAAGGGAGCCATAAAATTAGAAAGACAGATTCCAGTGGCCTTCAAAATGCCTTAACAGATTTTTACACTCATTATTTAATTACAGCTAATGATAATGTGCTGGGACATCAGACCTCAGAGCTGTTAGTGTTCTGGCTGCTTTCCAGACATGGAAATTGAACTGGAGCTCCCTTTGAACCAAGAAAATCAGCAATCGCACCAAATGGTCATCAATATAAAGTTTAGGGAAGTGAACTTCAAATGTGATACTCATACGAATCAAATAAAATCACAAACGCTCACCTGACAGCTAGCAAACAGCATGATGCCTAGAACTACTGCTTCACACCTCCAGGGTTAGGGGTTCGACTCCTGCCTTTGCTTGGCAAGTGTGGTTTTTGTATTCTCCCTGTTGTGTGGGTGTTCTCCTACTTTGCCAAAAACATGAAGCTGGGACAAGTGGCATCCCTAAATGACCCATAATATGTGACTCTGCATTAGGTGTATTCCCTGAACAGGATGCCAGCCTACCCTACATCCAGGACTCCCACCTCCAAAACCCGACCAAAATGACCAGAATAAATGGTCAGAAAATGGATGGCTGCTCCGCTATTTAACAAGCTCTTACATACAGATAAATAAATAACTTTTACTGTGTCTCCTCAATGAATTTACAAATCGATATGCATTAAATCCAGTGTGAATATTCATTTTTCAAAATGAAGTATGATTTATACGACATACTCCTTTGCAAAATAGTTCTTTAGAAACCATAACATTGAGAATGATATTAATGTTATTAGATCAAACAGTAGGCTGTAGAGCGTGAAAAAGACAACACACACATCACAGTATTTTACTGTTACTAGCAGAACACTCTGAAAAGGTACTGACTTTACAATGCAGTTAGCGTATTTGGCATAATTTAAATGTATGGCTGGCAGTATGACTTCTGCTATAAAACAAACGGCTCTTTGTCCACCCCCCCATAACAAAATCAGCTGCAGGGCCAGGATGTCATGTTCAACAAACTCTCCCAAGGCAGGCAATACCAAGGTTTCAGGTCATAACACAAACACAAAATAGAAGCACCTGTGAAAAGATTTCACTTCTCCTCGTGGACAAACAGCAAACGTGACCTAGCAAGGTGAGACTTCCTGCCATCTGGGCAGATTCAACTCCCGACTCGCTACACACACCCAGAACTGGACAACCACATCTACACTCCGTATCCCCAGTAAACACCCACAGGTAGAAATCAGCACAGTTTAGCGTCAAACCTAACTGAAAGTGACATTTAGCTCAGGACACACAAATACTTGAATTTACGACTGTAATCAAATTACTTTGGTAATGAAGAAAGTGCTGGACTCTTAACTGTTACTTGAGCTATATGACACGATCCTCTGAGGCCTTCCACAAACATGTCCACATATTTTCCATGCTGCCCTGGGATAAGAAGGTCAGCAGAGCTCACTACTGTAACTCAGCCAGACAGCATGACAAATCTCACTGACTCCCAGAAAACCATCAAACAAGTTCAAGGTTCTTATCATCAGGGTACAAAGAAATTTTCACTTGTATGCCTGCTGCAGACCAAACTACTATATAAATGCAGAAGATTATTTGTTGTCAGTTGCAGTTTTTAACAGTAAGTTACATGTCAGTGTCACATGAGATAATGTACATAAGCTGTTTTGGGCTTAAAGCCTGCAGAGAGACAGACAAAAAAATGATGTAAACAGAACCCCATCCGGAAGTCTGTGACATTTTGCAGAACCTCAGCTGAGGACAGCTGCACACGCAGACAAGGGCAGAGGCTATTTCTGGGAAGAATGTGTGTTCTGTGGGAAAGCTGAGTGACCTTACCTCCGAGAGGTTGGCCCCAAAGCTGAGAAGGAGAAGTCGGCAAGTCCACGGGGAGACTCTGTGGGCCACTGCTGGGCCACGTCCGCCAGGAGAGGCCATCCGCCTCCCACAACACGTGGCCCTCCATGCCCTCTCTCCAATGTGTCCTGAAGGGAGCGCCTGCACGATAGCCCGGGTGCCAGCACACACCAGCTTCCTCACTGCCACATTGTGCTTGCAGAACCGGCGGATCAGAATGGTGGATCGGTCCTTCCTGTTGCGAAGGAAGTCACCCTCTGGCAGGCTGTCACCCATCCGGCCACTGCCGATTTGGGTGCTGCCATTTGGTTTCACAGGTGCCCCGACCTTCATGGGACTCTCACTTTTCGGCTTCCGCCTAGGCCTTTCCAAGCTCGAATAGCCATTCTCAGGGTAGCGTCTGACAAGTCCAGTGCTCCTTCTCAAGCATGTCTCGGTGTTCTCTGTGAGACTCTTGGCTGAGTTCCCTCCGGTGGAACACAAAGACACCTCAGGTAGGCTGCCTCTCCTCGAGCCATTCCAGGTGGGCACGACTCCAGCACAGTGGTCTGATTGACTTGGGGAAACCCCGATCGACCCTGAGGAAGGATTTACATCAAAATGGCTACTGGTCCCTTCCTGTTCATCACTGGGCTCCGGGGCATCCTGAACCCCAGCAATAGAGCTAGTATCCCGGCAGACCCTGCATATTTTGACTGGGTCATGTGTCGTAGACAGCTGGGTGCAAGCTGGCATCCTAGACCCGTTCCTCCAAGTGGCATGGCAGACCAAGTCTATTTCCTCAGGAGAACCCGTCTGGCTCTGGCAACCCGCCTCCGAGGGGGACCCTGAATCTGGCAGCTCTCCTTCTGGGCTGCTGCCCAGTGGGCTCGAGTGGCTTCTCCCCCCAGTTGTCGGCGCAGACGCCCCTCTGGGGCAGCCAGGTCCACTGGGCCCAGAGGCCACCCCGTCTTTGGAAGCCAAGGCGACACAAAGGACGGCGAGGTCCATGTGAGCCCTGTGGCACACCGTCAGACTGCAGACACAGGCCCTATGTCAGCCGAGGTGATTACCAAACTCAGCTGCCTGCCCCAAATGCTAGATTCCCCTAGAGAGCACTGTAGCGGGGCACGTAAGGAGAGGGGTGGCAGACGTAGTCTTAGGGATCGTTGACATGTGAAAAAGCCCTTCCAGTGAAAACCAGGCCAGGGACCAAGAATCCAGGGTTGAGTCAAGTGATTCCTGAGGGAGATTCCCAGGTCTGCTGATCGAAAGTCAGCACAGCGCCGCTTGTGTGCGGGACGTCCTCCTCACGGGAGCCTCCGCTCAGGCCTCCTCGAGGGTGCAGACATGCTCAGCCTGTGAGTCCAAGAGGGCTGCGGAAACACAGGGAACAGAAACAAGTCAGTGCACACAAGGATCGTTGATGTCCGTTAGCAGCAAACTAGCACACACTGAGTGCAACCTGGAATTAAAGCAGTAATTTCATCATAATTTTCCAATGAAGGCAAAAGGAAAGGGGCACCGTGAACAGTCCATCGTATGGCACACAGACTGCAGACATATGGACATCTGTTTTGCATTTATAACTAGTTTACTGCACAGCTACACATTATATTCTTACTACATTTGTACCCTTGATGATCTCTTGAACAAGTTTTGTAATGACACTTTTTGCTCACACAGCTCAAAGTCTATATTAGCATTTTCTGTGTACATTTCTGTAACTGATTTCTGTCATATCTTGACTAAAATGCTGTGGTGACACCAGAATTTCCCTTTGGGGATCAGTAAGGTATATATGCATCTATATACATGCTCACATACACCATATGTGATTTAGAGATGCCTATTCACATAACTGTATGGACCGCAGGAGGAACGCGGAGTATCCAGAGTACCCCACATGACATGAGGACAGCGACACACACAACGAGCCAATGGGCAATCCGTATCTCCGACCCTGGAGGTGTGAAGGTACGGCGCTACACGACGAGCCGCCGTGCCACCCCTTCGAAATCACGTGGGATGTTTGCCATTGTGTAGCTGGAGGTCCTCTTTACTTCGCTGTGAAGCCTGCTAGCGTCAGGAATGAGATACACTTTATTCTCTGACCCATGGTACCATTCTGCCGCAGTCAATACCCTCACATCCTGTGCCAGTACGGGCAACCTACTTGCGGCAGTAAGCCCCTGCTCACACACTCCAGTGACACCCCCCACCTTTGTTATCCCCGTTTTCCGGCACTTTGTCAGTGGGTGCTATTTGGGCGGCTCACTGTTTGAGTGCCGTGGTCACCAAGCAGCGGGCTGCTGGAAGACACAGAGAAATGTAGCCCTGGGGGGTGAGGGGCAGGTCAGCTGGCCAGCCTCGGAGCAGGGCCGGTCAGTCAGTGTGTCTGTCCTAAATCACAATGTAGTGACTGCAGCAAAAAAAAATAAAAAAATCACAATGAAAACATGTGGACAGCAGGAATGCTAGGCTTCTTTACGGGGGGGGGGGCCGGGCGAGCAAGGGCGTGAAGGTTTTGGGGGGGGGGGGGGGGGGGGGCGGGGGCGCCAGGGGGGGGGAGGGGGGGCGGAGAGCAGGGGGGGGACTTGTGGGGGGGCGGGGGGGGGGGTGTGTTGATTCAGGATTGGCTCAGTGCATCCAGGCAATGTCCAACGAAATCCCCACACCCACTCAACACACCAATAATGATGGTTTTGGTGGGGGGGGGATTACTCATCCCTTATCACTCTTTAGTGCTGCTGTGTGAAATGCAAAAATGGGAGTTTTAGATTTTAATCTTACTTCACAATATAATTTCTGAGTACCAAATTGAAACATTAACAAACAAATCTATTATTTGCCCTACAATCATGAGACATGCAACAAATATGTCAAAGATTTTTTGACAGTTACCAACCTCAAGTTTACATTGCAATTCATTTGTTAATGATCAGCAGATTTTGTATTCAGAGTTTCGTCTATTTGGTGGATCCATGATTTTTGTTTTTACTGTGTTTTCAGACAACCAACAGAAAATGCGTCACTCAGGCACATTGGTGCTTTGGAAACGCGATCAGAATGCCTCATGAATCATAATGACAATGACAGATGCCGACTGGTATGGAGGTGATGAAACAATAACCCAATGGTGTCCTCACCTTTGCGAGGATACACGCGGTCCTTGTGATTCCAAGGGACAGTCTGTCCCCTAACACTCATTTTAATGCTATGAATCAAGATGACAGCCCTGATGGCATCAGTTCACAGCAGCACAGGGTCATAGCATCACTCTCAAGAAGGTTTAGACCACACACAGAAGAAGCTCCATGATCTACCTGCACATGTAAGTCAGGTAATAAAGGGCACCATCATCAAATGACACATACGTTCCTGTACATAAGTGGTGGAATGCAACAAAAATGTAGACTAGCTGGGAGGGCCAAAGGACCGGATTAAGAACCACTGGTTTAGACCACACACAGAAGCAGCTCCCTGGTCCATTGTGATCTACACCACTATCAACATCACTCACCCAAATTTGACAAGGCAAGAACAGGCCATTACAGTCACTAATAAAGCCCCCCGTCCCCATGGATGTTTATGTTCGTCCGCCAAGTTTTCACCCCTGATCAAAGTTCTCCCTTTTATCATATCAGCTGGCTTCCACAGGAGTATTTTATTACAAAACGCTCAGCGGTGTCACCGGCAGAAAGAAGCCAAGCACATCACAGACTTACCAGAACCCAAACAATAAACTTGCGGCGGACTACGAAGATATATCCATACCTCGATGATGATTAGTTTTTCACAGGGCTGCAGGTAATAGTCTCACACGGCTCTATCATCCATAAGTCGGAGTCTGAGGCGAAACAAACTGCCAGGAAAAGAAAGAAACATTAATGACCTTGCAGGGCTGGGCCCTCGCTGTAAGTCTGGCGAGACAAACCCTGAAACAGTCACTTTTATTGCGCATGAATACCACAGCGGCCAGCCCGCAGACTCACAGCGCCGCTATGGCTGCAGGACCCATAGATTTTACTGCCTGCTAATTTTTTTTTTTTCTTTACAGATACAGGGAGGCCAATGCTGTGTGCCGCACTGGAAAAAAAAATCATGTGGGAAACTAGTGTGCTAATAGATAACCACTGACATACAGACACCATGTGGAGGTTCCTCAGGAGGGGCATCTGAATATCCATATGCATGACTTCCAAATAGGACATGTGAATACGCATGGTGAAACATTCACCCATTCTGCTTTTTGAGGAAATCTTGATTCTGCCTGTAAACAGATAAGTTTTGTGCTAAATGCAATAAATATGTATAGAGAGATAAATAAAGAACAACGTATATTTCTACCACTATCTGCAAGGTCACTCAAGAAGCAACTGTACAACCTAAGAGTAATTTTAGCATTTGTTGTAAACCCAAGAAATAGACTAAAAATCTTGATGATGGCAAGGGTGTGCCATTCTCCATGTTTGGCTCTGTTATAAGTTTTTCCTGTTTGGACACCTTTAACGAGGTGTGTCTTATGAAGACAGATTGCACAACAGGGGAATTTTCAAGAGCAGATCAAAATCGTTTGGGCAAAAACTGAGCAGAGTTGACAGTATAGAATAGGGGTATGCATCAAGGTAGCATGCTTTCACATGAACTTGTCTGTTCTTAATAGTTATTAGAAAATCCTCCATATAACATGTTCCTGGTAATTTTGTGTTGCTGTACAGTAAACACCTATCCACAAATACACAGAATGCCATAACAAATTCTCATTTCTCTGTTTTTAATAAAAGAAAAACTGATCTGAAATCATAGGACGTGACAGCATAAATGACAGAAATGTATTTCTAAATTCTGAATTAGCATACAACATAGCCCTTGGTACTTGCTCTTTTGGCCAGATTACTATTGGAGGTTCAGTTACATTCTTGGAGTAAAATGACACATTTTGCTGCTGTTGCCCGGCAAACAAAATTGCGTCACTTAAGAGGTTAACGCACCACTAGCTTAACCTTTACAAGAGTACCTGAGGGGACACATCTCAGCCAAAGTTACAGCAACAAGGCTCTTTGAATTATGGTCCTTATGTCAATGGTCTGCTGGTCAAATGAGCACGATCTACGCCACCACTGCTGGAGATTTACCACATAAAACTTCATCTGCAAGCCCAAAGGTTCAGCTGAACAGTGCATCATAGGATAATACTGCAGTATTTGCCGCGGAATTGCTGGAAAGATTAGTCACCTCCAGCAGTGTGCGTGACTGTGTGAGTGTGAGTGTGAGTGTGTGTGTGTGTGTGTGTGTGTGTGTGGGGGGGGGGGGGGGGTTTTAATTTACCCACTTCTTTTTGAAAATTTTTAAATCACAAATTTAAAAATATTAA
>JAACJT020000189.1:0-21326 GCA_009936485.2 Gymnarchus niloticus | reverse complement strand
TATATTAAAAGAAATCAATCCTGACTGTTCATTAGAAGGACAAATAATGAAGATGAAGCTCAAATATTTTGGGCACAGAATGAGAAGACAGCAGTCACTGGAGAAGCCGCTAATGTTGGGAAAGGTTGAAGGCAAAAGGAAGAGAAGACGGCAGAAGATGAGATGGATGGACAGTGTAGTGGAAACAATGAATATGAGCTTGGGCAGGCTCCGAGAGGTGGTGGAGGACAGGGCGGCCTGGTGTGCTGTGGCCCATGGAGTCGCGAAGAGTCGGATACGACTGCGTGACTTAACAACAACAAGTAAATGGAGTCTATAACTTTGATGCACTTCACATAATTTGACCCTTTATACACTTTTATTGTTAACCTTTGAAAAATTCAGAATAACCTGCATCCATAGCTGTATTTCTGACAATTTAAAATTTTTATCAGAAGGACGTTTACTCTTTCCCACACTATGGTCGATCCGGAAACATTTTGAAAACTAATATACTTCGTATTAAAAAGTCAACAAGCACATACACTGCAATACATTCAAGTCAAATTTATATTTTTGGTTATTTATAAAAGTTTTCAGCGCCACTTGGGGAAAACATCTAGATCACATACATTCCCCATGAAGTGAACGATACAGCGCCTCCTAGCGGTAAACATCAAAATGTGCAGGCTGGCACGCGCTCACCGATAACGAAGTGTTTGGACACAGCTGGAGATGAATTCAACTATAAGCTCATCGGGCACCCATCATGCTAAAGACTTTTATTCGAATTAAAGACAACAAATTTAGTTACCAAAAGGAGTGATGTGAGAGAGTTCGCTTAAATATCCCGAAAGGTGATTTTTGGTAGTCTGCTGAAATAATTCCAACGCGTTGTCATAAAATCCCCCGAAGCAAAGACAGCCACATGAGAAAATGTCACCTTCATAAACACTTGATAGAGAAAGTTACCAAGGTTTCTAAGTTTCTTCACGATTCTACCCAGTAAGTATAATACGATGGTCACGAAACGCAAATACCCATATGCCCCCTCGCTCATTAACCGCTTGCAGCGCAAAACACGATTTAGTCTGCCATAAAAACGACACACTGCTGCTGATGTTAAATTAACTGCAGTTACTGTCCTGTCTACTTGAAGGGGGTACGACGAAAGGCTTTTACAATTCTCAGAAAATGGCCGCTAGGTTATAACAGAATATTTGCTTGCATCTCAGCTACTCGACAGGCAAAACTCGCTTTTTTTCCCCCATCGTCTGATCTTTTTGCGATTAAAAAAAGAGTAACAGAAATCCATCGTCCGTACAGTGTACATGGGATAAATGTGAAGATCATACATCTTCGCACATAGCTGAATAAACAGTATGTCCGGACGGCAGCAATAAAATTAAACCTCAGAGCGGCTGGTATCTAACACAGCTGGCTGACCGATTCTCTGATCAAAATCCGTGTCGATCAGTTTAATGACAGCATTAACTATATCATTTCAGTTCAAGCACGAAACTTGTGCTGATAATGTCAGCTAATGAAGGACAACTGTCTCCTGTTCACCTGCAAGGTGAGTGCCGTCACTGTCGTGGCTCAAACGAATAAGGGTGAAGACTAGTTACCGCTAACTAGCCCAGATATAAATGTGTGTGTTTTTATTTATTTATTTATTTATTTATTTTTATAAAGCTAAGATTAGCTGGATGACCCCCAAACCTAGAGACCCTGACCAGAATAGCATGCAAAATGTGGCTGGCTGATCAAAACACCACGTCCGTCCTGCATTAAAACTCTAAAGTCGGACGTCTTTCGTAGGACCGCGCAATGATTTCCTTTTTAATTGCCACTCACCCCGCTATCTTCTCCTCACTATGATTTTTGTTATTGTTGATCAGTTGTCACCCCCTGCCCCCCCCCCTTCCTCATTCAGGAAGTGACGCAGCTCTGGGTTGGTGCGACAGACTCGCCACGCCTCGCGAACTACGAACGCTGCTATTGGCTGAGAGGCGCCATCGCGATACATATTGACTAATGAACGGCCGAGGGCCGACTGTATGGGCAGAAAAGCCCACCAATCCCGTTTGTGCTTGTGTGGCGTCGCGCCAGCACCGGTGCTACTTTAAACGCTTCTGTACAGTTTGGCAGCTGTACTTTGTACCGGAGTTCCCCAGTTTAAAAAATGCGCTTAGTTAAGAATTTCCTCGGTTTTTTTTTTTTTTTTTATATATGTTAATTAGTCCGACCTAAAATGGATCCACTGAACGCTGATAGCAGTGATTGTCGAGCTTTCTATTTTTATACGTTAGATGGATACACTCTACAATTAATGCATGTACAGTTATTACAGTTTAGAAAGTGTTTATCTTGTTTGCAACCATAGTTAGTATTTCGGGTTCCATTTAATTCGGACATCTCGACATTATAGTTGCAACTATTGCGAAGTAACTATTTTAAAGCAAAATCCATAAGCTTAATGATTTGAAAAAGTTGTTCTACATGAGTAAAATACGTATATTCAGCGGAATATTATTCAATATTGTATAAGTAATTAAAGCTCATGAAGTTAAAGAGGGCATTGTGTATAGGACCTTACTTAATGTAGTAGTCCCCTAAAATGAAGCCTGTATTTTTCTTATCTACGTACGATTTCATATAACGGTTGACGTAGACCTTAATGTGACTTTCCTAGAGTGATATTTCATATTCCGGTATACTGCGCATTTTTTTGTCTTCATGCAAACACATCTTAATAGAACTGCACGATCGTATTGTGCGACCATCAGAGGGCAGTATAACACAACAGATTATAAGAGTGACCCTATCAAACGAGACTTGCTCCTGTGTCAAGCTATTCACAACCAAAACGCTCTTATTAATCTCCAGCTTCCTGTGTTTTTCATACCAGAAGGGCAGCCCACCATACATCAATGTTGATATGCTGAAGTTGGGGGCACTGCAGTCATTTTCATAACCTTTACAAAATCCAAATTATAAAGCCACTCCAATAGAGTTTAATGTACTTCAATATATTGTGTAATAGATAATGAAGCTCCACATTATTCTCTTAAAATGTACCCAATATATAACAAGATTATTGTCACACCCATGTTAAGCCAGCCACACCCAGCATATATTTGTTGCTCATTCTCTGAATATTGAGTTCAGCTTTGTGCCATTAGTGAAGCTTCAACTTCAAATCACTTCTAGTTCCCCTCCCTCATTGTGAGGTGTTGAGTTTTACACCCTTACTAAGTGGACTATTGGCTGTGGTCTTATGATCTGGATTTTGACCATTTTGTGTTTGCTGTGCTGATTAACCTCTTCTGGATTTTGACCATTTTGTGTTTGCTGTGCTGATTAACCTCTTCTGGATTTTGACCTTTTTGTGTTTGCTGTGCTGATTAACCTCTTCTGCATTTTGACCAGTCTTGACCATAGCTACGTTTTGGATTCCCCTCTGGGTTTTGGACATCTTGTCTGTTGTGATTTCGACCCGGCCTGCTTTGACCATGAGTAAAGACCCATACTCTGCACGTAGATCCAGTCTGTACATTCATCACAATTGTATTAAATCATTTACGGTTTTGCTTTTGACACTGCACACAAAAAATGGATTTCAGAAGCAAATGCTATGTTCACTGCCCAGTCTACTGCACAGTGACAGATGGACATCTCAGGGGAGGCTCTGATAGGGTATGGCTGGATATGTGCCCCACACGGTGCTTCTGGGAACAAGGCAGATGCTAGAAGTTCTGTTGTCCCTCTTACTGTTAGGGGTCTCGATTTTCATAGCCTGTGCAATGAAAAACCATCAAACGGGGTCATTTTCATCTCCTCGGGATCAGAGGAACTACATGGCAGTCTTTAAGTTTGTTCCAAAGACTACTTTGTGGTCAACAGTTTGCATTATTTACATATAACCAAATCACAAAGCATCCTGTATTTGCAAATTTGTTATTTACATACCGAATTACCGTCATCCTCTCCTGGGAATGAGTCGTCCATGCGTTACTGATCTTTGATGCAAACTGAAGTGTATTTTGTCACTGCATGATCACCTGTAAGGGACAGACACACTATAAATGGACTGGAGCTTTACAACCAGTGGGGAACGAAGATGTTACACATACTTGTAAAAATTACGGATACATGCACTGTTCTGCAAACATAGACACATGCTAAAGCTTTGCAGGAACATATGGGATATAGATTTATACGTGTGAGCCGTGAATTCCTGAGCAGTCCACCAGACAGAATTCACAATGCTGAATTCTGATCAGTGACTCTGATTCTTGTATACGTATTGCTTAGCTGACATTTTAAGCAAAGCAATTTATCCACTTTTAGGGGAGGGTATATGGTTGTCTGGGTTCCATGTCTGTGACTGAAAGGTTATCAGTTCAAACCCCACGGCTGGCCAAACTGACCACAAATGCTCCATGGGCACTGGATAATGTGCTTACCCAAGTTTTACTCTCATGTGTGTGCATGTGTGTCATAGAGAGCAAGATGGGATATGTGAAAACAGCATTCCAATGTACTTGTACAAACAGTACGATAAAATATTCCTAATGCACATCAGTAGTTCCCTCAATATATTTCCAGCTGAGGACCTTGCTTAGAGGTAAATCAGCTCAGACTTGAACCAGTAATTGTCAGGACCTTGAATGAGCACTCTAGCCTGCTTCCTTGCAACACAACATACCACAATGTTGACTACATTTCCTTACTGGGCTGATAGTAGTCGTAGACCTTGACCATGGCTGGCTTCATGTTCTCCACCTGAAGGTCTCCCTTGATACGGAAGCTGATTTCTGTAGCATTATTCTGCAATAGCTGTAAGCAAACATTGTCTCAGGGACAACAGACTCCTCATAAAACTAAAGACATCTTAAGAGAAGACATTTACATTAAACTTGATATACTCACCTTTTTGAAATATAGCAAAACATGGTTGTTTTCAATTTCAGCATGGTCAACCTTTAAAGACTCTTCTAGCTATAGTGCAAGGGTGACAGTCATTGGCATAATGAGAGGAAACTAAAAACCATGAACTCTTACACCAGACCTAAACAAATATACAACAATCTTTCTTTTATTCATTGGGGAGCACACTCAAAAATGCATTTCATATATCTATGCCTCTACATATCTATAAATTTTAACCATTCAGGCATTTCATGAATATGAATGGAATTGACAACCTTACAAGGTGGATTAGCTTCTTGTATCTCTCAACACCATTCAGCCTGTCATGGTGCCCACAACTCACCTGCTTCACGTTTTCTAGCTCTGGGAAGAACCCAGACAGCATTGCCACATCCACTATCACCATGTCCGTGGTGTTCCTTGGGCCATTGTATCTGTGGAGATAAGGTGTCACAAATGGATAGTTCTTTATACTACTTTGTATGGACTGGTGACGATCATCAGTTTCTGTTGCTTTCCCCTAGTGGACAATATGTGCATCGCCCATGTTGCATCCTATGTGGAACAGCCACCACTAACTCCTGCGACCTTACACAAGATGCAGGTTGAACAAGAGGTCCCTTCCACTTCTACTGCAGTTGCCTTTTGTGGAGGCCGTGATGCCAAAGCTGGAGACATCAGGAGTAGGAGGAATGTTGTAGTATAGTGTTGTCTGAGGAAAAGCAGAATAAAGATTGTTGGAGGTTCAGACCTTCAGGTCAATAGAGATGTATAATGAAATAAAACTTTATTTGCCATTTGATCAAGTACATTGAAATGTGTTTTTCACATATCCCATGTTGCTCTCTATGAGACACTGGCAAGAGCAAAACTTGGGGTCAGCCGTTTATCCCCGGCATCCCTTGAGCAATTTTGTGTTTAAGGTCTTTGCTCAAGGGCCCAAAAGTGGTTTGGGCAGTTTGCTGGCCAAGGGGTTTGAAATGGCAACCTTCCAATCATGGGTACTGTCATCTAACCCACAGAGTCACACATCACCTTTTGAAGGTATCAACACAGGTTAATCACATACATTTGATACCCTTTTATTACACTTTTATTTTTAAAATTCCAGTTGTTGACAATTGTAGCTTTAATTTGTACCCTATTTTATAACATACGGTCTGCCTCCTCGTTATTTTAAATTCCGCAGCTGATTTGAAACTTTAAACACGGCAAAGTAGTTTGCCAGGTATTGCATGTCACTACAGTAGATTCATCCCATGTACTCATAATTATACCAACCTGCACTGAGACACAGGCGGTGCCCTGTGCCTCAATGACATACTGTCCTGGGATGTTGTGTAGCTTCCTCTCCTGGTAGGTCAGCTTGTTGGTTTGATCCACTGTGAAGTGGTGTGTCTCCCCGCTGGAGGACCGGACTGTAACTGTGCTGGCACCTCCTGGGTTGTAGACCAAGGTAGCATACTGAGACAATGCCTGGAGGGCTACCACCGTGTCCTGTAAAAATCACACACACATACAATTTTTCTCTCCTTTGCAGTGGATTATGGGTAATACCAAAATTAGAAGAGCTCAGATGATACAGAAATGTCCCTGTTCATACCTGAGTGGAGAAGAAGCCTCCCTGTGGGTTTTGCTGCTTCACAAGCCAGCCCACAATGCGGTCGGCATAGCCCTGGTTGGAAGCGGACAACCGTGGTTGGCTCAGGACAGCCAGAAGTACATAAGCAGTCATCTCTATGGCTAGTGAGGTGGAATCTTCTGAGCTTGGTGGGGACCAGTGGAGGAATCCATCTATGGAGCACACAGACAAGTTTCTGTGGGTTGCCAGTACATTCAGTATTTGTGTGGCTTATAGATTAGAGTGACAGGAAAAATGAAACAACTAACAGCTCTTGCTCTGAATGTTTGCTTTTACTTGAATTTAACAGTTTTCACTTTGGGAAAGGACTTCATCATATATTTACTTCCAAGAATAAGTCATACGATGTAATACAGCCACTTTATACAGCAAATTTATAATGTGTGATATTTAGTAAAGCTATGAAGCCCCTGAATCAAGTGTTCAAGGATATTTGCATCTTTGTACCCAGAACTGGAAAAACCTTTGTGATTTTAGGGTCTGAGACAGTGTAATGTAAGACTGAATGGATAATTGACTGTACTAATTGAAAGTCACTACCTTACTGGCCAAGGGCCAAGTCATGCAAATTTTACCTTCAGTGGAGGCAACAGAGTCCAAGTACTTCAGTAGACGAGAATGTGTATCCATCTCCTGGGCCAAGCTGAAGGTGTAGGCCAGCAGAGCCGCAGTGTAGATGTTGTTCAGCTTGTAGCTGGCTTCCCTCAAACACGTCAAGCTCCTGGCTAGTGCCGGCCTCTAGAGAAGACATTTTATGCACCCATTGGCATCCACTAAAAAAACAACATTTGGGGTATCAGTCCAAGGACGGCGTGATCCTTTTAAGACATCTAAATGTTTCTCCTAGTTAAACAATACTATACATCAACAACTTAGGTTAACATTACACATTCATTGTTAGTCTAAAAATGCCTCCTTTAAGAAAATATTTGTGATCTTATAGTCAATGGGTCTGTGCACAGCTGTGTGAGTTAATTGCCTGTCAATTCATAATCCTTGTCCATTAGGAGCTGAGCAATGTGTTTGGACCTGGGATCTCCCCAGAGGCACACTTACAGACACACTCATGTTCAGCTCTAACATCGATGCTGCGATGTAGGCAGTGAGCGTCACATCATCCACAACTCCGCCCTGAAAGACCAACCAGACTACTGAACAACAAAATAAAACAATAAAAGCTTAACAGAATGACAGTCACAAATTCAGTGTCTTAAATACAAATCAATGAACTGTGTTATTTTTTCATTTTAACAATGCCATAATGAAAAGAAATACACAGTAACAGTTTAAAATAAACAGCTTAAAAACAATGTTACAGCTATCATCCTATTTTTCTAATGAAAATGATGTTTTTCAGAACCACTAAAAAGAATCAACCCAAAAAAAATAACCAAATTCAGAAAACATTTGTATTATCATTCCTTGACGAAAAACATTCTCCACAATCCGATTTCTTCCTGACCTTCATCCTTTTGTTAAATAGGGTTCCCACAGTTTTGAAACAGCCGTCTTCCTTCTGCTGGCTCTGCAGCCAGTCCCTCGCCTCATCGATCACTTTGGGATTGACGTATACGAATGGTCGCGCTCTGCCAAGTGACCTCATTATGAATGCCGTGAGCCTGGAACAGAAGGTGCTGACTGAGGCAGGTGCATGGGATACACTCAGGCAAGCAATCAGCATTCCATGCCATGCTTATATAAATGCATTCTGGTTCCTTACTGCATGCCAGCAAAGACTGTCATAAATCTCAAAATTAGATTCATCAGTAAGTAGGAGTTATTCCCAGTGATCCACTGTAACATGCTGCTGTGTCTTAGCCTTTCCTAAAATGTTTTGTTTGTTTCTAGGATTCAAAGAAAAAATTCCCAGATTTTCAAAGTGCTCTCATACTTTTGGACCCCATTGTCCATGAATTTGATTCATGAATTTGAGAATGGCTGCGCTTACCAGCTGTTCACTTCTGTTCCAGTGCCAAAGGTGCTGAATGCTCCATTCACATGTAGATACTTCAGTTGCCCCTGGTAGCCTGTTGGCATGAATATTTTTGTCCTGCTTGTTCCTCACTGGCTCCTGATACCCGTTCTTAAAACATTCATTGTTCCCAGAATTCGATGTACATCAAAATCAGATGAATCCCAAAAACATAAAGGACCCAGAAACCCCTTTGACTCAGTTGTGTAGCGTGTACCATCTTCACCATGCCACTGCATCTATGCCCGGTTCCTAACAGCAGTGAGTCAACAAGGTTGTCATGAATACCAGGCCTTGACCTCGGCCTGCTCCTATACGTGGTCAGAGGTTGAAGGCACAGACTAAAGGCAATGATTCTCACCAGTTTTCAGGTAGAGGGTGGCCTCCTGGAGCAGGACAGGGGTCAGCTGCTGTGTAGCACTCAGGTAGTGTAAAATGTAGATGTTGGAGGCCATGCGTGCCATGTTCTGTTCCCCACAGCCATACGGCATGGCAAGCATCGTGTCCAGGTTCTGTATGGCCCTGCCCAGGATGTCCCCTGTAGAGAAATGAACCCTAAACTCCCAGCTTTAGCTGTATAGATCAGGCTTGTTGGCTACAGAGCAAAAGCGTCAATCTTGCTTATGACTGAACCATGCCTCATGAGTATCAGCAGGTATCTCTGACGAAGGCCTTAAGGTTAAACACTCCAAAATGAAGGAACTTAAAAAATATTAACTTGAAACCATTAAAATATGTTGGACAAATAGATGAAGTAAAGACCAACTTGCAGCCTTGATGGATTCTGATTGTGTTCAGTCCTATTTCAGGCAGCAATGCTCATAGTGACGTTCTACAAGATCCGAGACCCCAAAACACACAATGCCCTCCCAACCCCACCATGTGTGCCGTATTTTCAGTCTCAATGACTTACTTCCTAGCAGGAGCATCGGTGAGTCCATTCTTACCCATCACGGACACAGACGCCCGGGCTGAGCCCTCCACCACGTTAGCAGGGATCTCCAACACAGCCTCCATCTTGAGCAGCGTTTCTGGGGACACAGAAAATGCAGCATGGTCATGGCTACGTCCCTTACACCACAAAAGAACACAGCGGCAATCTGACGTTCCTTTATTGGTATTACTAACTACAGTAATCCAGATTAAGCTTCTGGTTGTCTGTTGCTGTCAAACCTTTGAGTGAGAAACTTCATCCGAATTGCCATATATTCTAAGTTGCTGAAAAATCTCTCTGTATTAATGACTTACATAATTGTACAAGAAATCAAACTCTAATCATTTCCTGCAGTCAAGATTTCACAACCATAAAGTGAGGTGAATGACAGATATTAGGAGTTCCTAAGGAAAAACATGGCATATTTACTGATTTGTACAAATAAGACAATAATTTAGGCTTGCACTATTTATCAAGAAACAAAACATATGTGAAACGCGTCTTTTTACAAGATTACAGTGGCAACACTCAAGTGGACTGGGGTAGGACGTGCATGGACAACATAAATAATTTGAACATGGAATCAAACCTTGACTACTGTCCTACCATCTGGGCACAGCAATTTACCATGGCAGTCCTTAGCGTTTGGATGTAAGGTCTTACCCTTTGGACACAGTAGCCAACTGCGACTGGTTGTCTTTTCAATTCCTTCTGCCTGGAGATGAGATGTGGGCAGCTGTATATTATGGAGCCAAAACACGGAAACTCCATACCTAGAACACTAAAACTATGAACCTGGACAAAAAACATGTAGACGGCAGTGATGGCACTGAATTCATGATAGTACTGAGAGAGGCAGGAGCTCCGTACCTTTACCAGCAGGCTGCGAGTGACCGTGGTGACGTGGCCCTTCTCCGGTACACTCACCACTTCGTTGTCACACACCGTTTCTGACTGAATGGCCTCAGCCCTCACGGTGACATTTACAGACCCTGGATAGAGAGACCGAGGCAATCCACAGTATAACCATCTCTCTGTGGGGATTGTACCACTAAGTGGGCTTGATCGGTTGGAGAGAGACAGTTTGAGAAGATGCGCATGCAAGAAAAAAATAATTGCAGCAAGAAAGCAGTTTCCTTTGGGGAAAGTGGGAGCCGTCAACGCTCACCAATCACAGATGGCACCAGTGTCCAGCGGAAGGTCTTCCACTGGCACAGGCAGGTGGAGTACTCCTCTGTTGCAATAGGCTCCAGAGTGTAGTCAGAGGAAAGGGCAGGACTTACAGTCACCTAACAGGCAAGGAAACTTGCTCAGAGATTGTGGGTTTGTTATATGATGAACCTGCCCCCTGATAAAACTGTCATTGATAGCCCTTCTGATCTGCTGTTAGGCAGAGTCCATTCCAGACACCTAAAATCACACCCTATACAGAGCCATGCAGACACAGGACTGTGCAGTCATGAATATACCTGTAATACAAATTCAAGACTGATATATTAAAAGAATGGCCTCTACTGGCAGTCCTCCTACCATGATGCACTTGGGCTCATGATTAACGAGTGTTGCCTTGAGCTCAAAGTGTTCCCCAAGAATGATGGAGTGTGGCAATGTCAGGTCCATGATGAAGGGCTGGAAGACACTGAGTGATAAGGGGGTTGCCAGGCCCATACCCCCTTTGGACAGGCAGAAAGCCTCTATCTCCCAGGAGGTGATGGTGTCAGGGGCTGTGAGATGAATTAGGGAGGATCCAGACTCCCTACAAAAGGGACACACAAAGACACAGAAGAAGGCACATTCATACCTAGGCAGACACACACAGACACAGGAGATGCAAAATCAGTACCTTCAGCTTGTGAAATTTAAGAGCTCAGGCCTCATGAAATGTGCTGGTGATCCTGTGGTTCAACAAGGGAACTTCACATACCCCACCTCTACGAGGTCCCAAACCCACGTCTCCAGAAATAACATGCTCCGCACTTCCTCTGCGGCTGAACTTGAAGTGTACTCCCCATCATCCAGGTATATCATTCTTGGATGATTTTGTAGATATTGTCTCCCCAGCAATGTCACACATTCAGGGTGCTGATCAGGCAAACTGCTCACAGTCTTCAGTCCCAAGTCCTAAATGTCAGACACAGTGTGACCTACAGATTTCTGGTAGCGCCCCGCTTTTACAGTCAATTAAAATCAACCATTACAGGGCCAGAAACCATGGAGAAAATTAACCTAGAAGATGATTATATGCAAATTGACTTATTCGGCCGTCAGTATGCCAGTGTTTCTATGAAAGTCCAATAGAGGAAATCTCATACACTAAGAACGGTGTTCAGACCGCTGCCATACCCAGAATGTTCTGATGCTGGCCTCACTGATGTCACTGACGTAATTGTCTTGTACAGAGCGGGCTGCCCTCACAGGTACACACTTAATTCTTTCCATCCAAATCCAATGTTGTCCCTCCTGCCTCTCATGAAGCGGCTTACTAAAAATCTAAAACATAAAAAATCAGTTTTATCATATGATAACAACACCCCTATATTGGTATATGCCTATTTCTGGGTCTCTTTATCACACGTGACTGCCAGATACCAGGAATATACAATTTAATTGATATTATATTTACTTTTAACTGAAGACAGGAACAGCCAAGAAATCCCATCACACGACAGGAGGCTAACTTAGCGGTAGCACATAAAGTCATAATGCCAACTGGACATGACCAGAGTCACTGATGAAGAATATAAGGACTCCATCCGCTAACTTCCTGTTCAGTCCTAACAGGAAATAGAAAGCCATGCAGAGGAAGTTTTAACATTCTACCTTGTTTGCATTTAACCTGTTGTCACTCTTCAGTAGCAGGCTCTTTTCCACCACGGAGAGGCCACACACGGACCCAGGGTGGGCTTTGAGCTGGAGATCTACTTTCTCCCCCGTGACTGCCTGAGAGTGCGAGAACTCCAGAGAGACCTGGAAAGCACACACGTGTGCTCAGACATGGAGATATGTACAGTAATGTCTCTGCTCTCCCCAAAACATGGAGTATTCACACACAGGTGCTTACCATACCTTGTTTCTCAAGCAGTTCTCAACCTTAAACCTCGTACTGTTTGCAATTAGAATCTTGCTAGGAAGGAGAGAGTACACAAGCAGTTGTCCCTTTGGGGCAAGATCCGGAGTCAAGTTAACTTGAATGGACGCCTCCCCCTTTGTCACTGCAGGAAAGGAGGTAAATTACTCTTCTTGTCCTGTAGGAGGCGCAAGCACCACTGAGGCACAGCAGTAAACTCACCACTGCCTTCCTGCAATGTAACTGTAATGCGGCCGTGATAAGCGATAGCTTGTCTAAATAACACCTAAAGAGGAGAGAAGGACATACATGTGTGGTGAACTCAAGGAAGCTTCCAGGCTGCAGGCATCATAGTAAGAAAAGTTTACAGTCACTGATAATCATGAGTAACCAGCATGAGTGAAGTGTATATGAATATCAACATAATTCATCTTGTGTGACTCAAAGACACAAAACAAAGCAAAAAAATGTATGCTAGCTAATTTAATCCATGAAAATGCAAATATCCATGCTCTGGTCTGACTGTCTTCTGTGTGTGAGATTTGTCCCAAGCAATTTGCAATGAGGAACTAACCAAGTAATTCAGATCCACTGTGCCACTCTCAGAAGTCTCCTCAAAGATGGTGTACTGAAACCTAAACTGTTGTTCAGATCGGCACGTTAACGTATCCTCCACTGGTAGTAAAGTCAGGGAACTGTGAAATATTGCCTGTTTCGAAGGTTCTTGGGAACTGGGCTGCCATAGAGACAGACTTAGTAATGCGTCTTCGAAAAAAATCTGACCCTTTCCTTGAAATACTTCCGCCACAGATATTCTTGCCTAGAAATGACAACGACTGTGTTAGAACTATCCAGCATTGACACAGAGAATCTCTTAACCAGGAGGTGTTAAATAAAACACATTTCACAAGGGGACAGATTTACAGCAATATGAACAAATAAAAAACATACTCAGTGAAGGAAAGGTACTTACACACAGTACATATGAATGAGACCAAAGAGTTGTGTTAATGGAGAAGGAGGCCACACCATTGATGTCAGTAGTAGCATTCATTAGAAGATTGCCCCACCAGAAATTTTCATGCAAATAAACTGGTATATTGGCAATGGGCAAATTCCTAAAATCTACTGCTTTTATCTGGAAAATAGAAATAAAATGCAGATATACTTTGGTTATGAATTTCCAGAAGCATTTCACTTCAATCTTAAAAGGATCTTTTACAACACTCAGTAATGCTAACAGGCAGCACTCTATTAATGTATTGCTCAAATTGTACATACAAACCAGTTCGATATATTACTGTACATTTAAAGAATAGGTGAGAGAATGACTACAAAACTTATAAGGAAACTAAGTACATAAGAAGTGTGGGATGAATGACAAACCTCAAGCTAGAGGGTGGTTAAGTTGACAGATATATTTCTAAGACCATGAGCACTGATTTGTTTACTTTGGAAATGTTGGCTTTTGACTGATTTCCCAAGCTCACCTTGCCCTCAAAACTGGAGTTATAATGGAAAACAGTAGGTGTGTCAACAAACAATAGGCGTCCAGCAGTATTATTGTACATTATTTCACCTGATTCTTCTTGGACGATGCCTAGAAAATAGAAACACACTTATATTCCCATTAGTATGTACATTGTTTTTGTGAATAGAACACATTTCCAGCAACTCAGGTCCAACACCACTTGGACCACACCGTCCCTCTCACCTGTCTCTTCTTCCTCTAATTTTACGGTGAAACGCAGGAAATCTTTGAAATCTGTTGAATCTTTCATGAAAAAGGACATGTTGAACACCTTGAAGGCACAGCCCATTTTGTCTGCCTGAGGGAAAGAGTGCAGCATGTATATCAAGACATTTGAGAGGGCCGTGATCTTTCACCCTGTAACATTCTGCAAAGGGGTGTGGCCTAAACACAGGTCCACTTTATGGGTATTAAGGAACATCTTAGATGCAAGATTAATTGTCAGATTGTTATACAATAAATGTTACATATATAAATATTTATACAAAATCACTTGTAAGTGTAGTAATTATGTATAAATGATGTCCAGACATGAATCTTCCAACTACTTATCCTGAGTAGGGCAAGAAGGATCCAGGGGCTTAACATAGGCAGCACAGAGCACAAGACAGGGGTTTACCCTATTTGGGATATTAAGACATACATGCCAATAGAGATGCCAACTTAGAGATGCCAATAAAATGCCAATTTCCCATGCAGTACAGCGCAGAAGCAGAAATGAAATTCCCAGTCTGAGAGGTTTTAAGCAAAAACTGCTAATCATGCCAAGTTTATATTATATATGTTGTACATAGGTAACTTCTACCCCTTTTTGCAGTGCAAATATACATCAATGGGCACATCCATTTCTTTTCTGCGATATATCAAATTAACATTTTTGCTAGGTTCTTTGCTTGCTGGGTAAATCAGTAGTCATACATTCTCATATATGTAACATTTTATTTAATCTGTTCATAGCAGCAAGGTTTCATGGGAAACCAACAATTACAGTTTGGGAAAAGCTTAGAAAAGTATGGTAATTAATGCTTTTACAACAAAGAAATGTTATTATTAATAGTTGCATAATCTTGGAAAAAAGACAGTCAGAAATGCTTATGCCAAATATTGACCATTTTCAGAAAGCAAATGCTTTGCTCGCCATTGATTTCCAGAAGTCTTCTCTGATTATTGTCAAAGGGTGTCATTATTTGCAAAACAAAGTGCAAATGATTTGGAGCATTGCTGATGATGAAGATAATAACATTTCGATTGTGGAGCATTCCCACTTACCGGAATATCTTCCTTCTGACAGATGTTAGTTTTGTTTTCTTTAACTATAAACTGGTGAACATCTCGACACAATACCAGCAATGCCATTCCAGCCAGAGGTTTCCCGTTTGTATACCTGAAAACCCATACAAAATATGCGTTTTCTATTTCACTTCCAAAACACTACACGAAGCCTTGATTGAGAAAATCCCAATCACAAGCAACCAAAGATCTCACTTACTTGCCACACACCACAATCTTAACCTCCTTTTCTATGACATTGACCTTCTTGGGCACATTCAGTTCCATCTTGAACCTTGGCAAAACTAATAAAGAAAGGATGAATGGATGCTGTTTTGCTCTGAGTCCAGGTTGAGGGTTTCCTGTTTGCCCTTTATTGGTTACCTCTTTTGACCAGGTAAGAACACAGCAGCATGTTATACAGACTACAAGTCACAGGGGACCTGGAAGCATCATGTGAATGGAAAGGTAGAAACTCACAGCATGTAACACAACCACAGACCTGTCAATTAGGTTCAAAGCCCATACTTTCCTATATGAAACGCACCGTAGTTTTGAACTTCAAAATTTTCTGCAGTTTTCTGGTTCCCGCTCCAGACATTCAGTTCGTATTGACCGGAGGATGGCTTAGAATTCAGTGGGAAGGACAGCTGCAGAACACTGCCATTGCTTGTGGTGTTGATCCACTGGCCAATAATATGGCCAATGGGAGACTGCAGGAGCAGGAAGAAGAAAAGTCTGCGTGAGGCCTGGAATTTCTATCGCATGTCAAATGCACCATCAGCCACACTTGAGGAAGGCTGTTCTATGACAGATGTAGTTATAAGAATGCCTTGTGTTTTCAAAAATGTAAATAAATGTAAAATGTTAAATGTAAATAAATAAGTAATCATTTCCAGTGGAGTATATGCATACATGTTTTTCAAATATTTACTCCATAAATGATTCGAGTTCATTGGCTCAAGCAAGATTCCAATATCCTTGCATGATAATATCTGATCAGCACATGCATGAATGGCACAGTCCATCTACAACATTTCACTCTAATTTAGACTATGATTATTACTATAACAATATATCTTTAAATTTAATATCTTATCCGGTTTTCATAATGTCATCTATGTTGGGAAACTCCTCTGAGGACTGAAGGACCAGGTGAGAGAGCCATGGCCATCCATGCTTTCGATAACTGCAGTGTCAGCACACACTCTCTCATCCATGATCCCGTGTTGTCATGATGCAACCCAATTACCTGGAGCTCCACGCGGTCATACTGGAAAAAGGAAACACACAAACAGCAGCCCTATTAATCGCTGCACCCACTGACACCACACTGACCTCCTCAACAGGCTGGGTTGTAACTCTACACCTTCCTGCAGCTTTTGGCTTTGTTAGCTTCAAGAAACTACAAGGCACAGTTTGTTAAGTGCTCAGAAGTCAGACTCAGGCATGTTTGCAGTGGGGGCTGATGGAAATGTACATTTGTGGGGAGGCAGGGGAGGAGTTGGCTCTTAATTCATACCTTCTGCCATAGTAAAAGTCTGACCAGCTGCATGAAATTGTCCTTGATTTCACCATATGTGTTGCGTAAACTAAACTTTCTTTTGGTCATTTCCAGTTAGATGCAGCGGCCAATCACCTTTCAACACCCACGTTTATTCATTTCCAGAATCAGGACTGCCTCAGCAATTCCCGCTTTCAGAATGATAAATATACCCTCGCACAGCCCCTTGTGGTACAACTACTATAATCTTGCTACCCATTGTGTAGGCTAGGTCTCTGCCACCACAGCGAGGCTCATACTGTCACTAATATTTCACTTCAACCTAGCACTGAACAACAGGACCAAATAAGTTAACACAGTGCACTCCCCTGACAGGTTTGTGACTTAGGAACCAGTCCCCATGACGTCCACTTACCAGCTGATTGACAGGATTCAAATTCATATCCACCGTAAAAATTCGGATATGCACTAGAGGGAGCGAGGGGGACAAACGTGAAACTGTCACATGATGAACAGACTACATGACACCAGTTTGCTAGCTAATGCACCATTGGTGACATTGTGGAACTCATTTAAATTTTGCTACGCAGGATTGAAGAGTTCATGCTCGGCAGCAGCAGTGTTTCTTCCTTGTGCAAGATGATATGTACTATTGCCTAACAAATTGATTAGTGGATAGCTATACACTTTTGCCAAGATGGACAAATTACTGCCTAAAGATCAGCGCGAGAGCAACATGGGGACAGAGTGGATGAGGGTCACCTGTCTGCCCTTTTATGTAAACAGGTTTATCGGTCTGGATAAACGTCGTGAAGGACACCGGTGTAAACAACACTTTGCTTTTCTTTTCCATGCGAAAGTCTGCCCCTCCAACTTCCACCTCAATGTTTTGTTCAGAGTGTTCCGTTACCAGAGGAGCCTACAGTGAAACACAGCAAAATATTTTAAAATATTATAGGATGGTGCTTATAATCCACAGATCTTAATTAATTAAGGTAACGATTATAAATAAGACAACACTTACGGGAAGATAAAATTGCATAAAATACTGCACAAAATAAAGTTCTACAGTATTTATTAATTACATAGCTATTAGTCATACTTCAAAAAGCACCAGTAGCCAGGAAGGTTTTTGTGGCTTGAAAATTGGTAGGAAACCAAAAAAATGGCAAACAATTGCTCCAGTCATGTGTGAAAATTGGACGGGACTTGTCCCTATCATCCCTGCCTAAATCTACACTCACACTGTGGGCTCAACACCCACTGCACCTGTAATGAATGCAACGCAGGACCCAACGAAATACTTTAATTGGGAAGCAAACTCGTGGTCAGACAGGCAGGGGTCAAACCAAGAATCTGAGAGGAAGCGAATACACCAGAGAAATCCAAAGACATGTCGATGGCAGGCAGAGGCCAGGATCCGAAGGGCAGTCAGAACAGCAAACAAGTTACAATCGCAAGACGAAGAGCTGGAGCTGATAAACAGAGGTATGCAAAGATCATTCGTGGAATAAGTGCTCAGTATTGTGACAAATACACTCTCAATGCCTCACAACCAGTAGTACGGTTGCGAGGCCAATTACAGTCCTCCTGAAGCTGACCCAGGTGTTAGTACTCAAGGGAGGAAGACCGGGGAAATGCTGGGTGTAGAGGTTAGTCGTGGGTGTGACAGTAGCATTCTCAAAAGCTTACAGACAGAAAAACAGACCCACACCACATCTGCAATGTATATGTAGGTAAAGCAATTGACCTTTAAGCTTTACCTGGAATTGGAAACATTGACTGAAGTCTTGGTTCACCCTCCTCTGAAACAACACCCTCTTCTGGTCATTGTGTATCAGTGCGACAGTCATGCTGAGAGTCTCGTTAGGGTGAAAGAGGTTGGCACACACTGTGGTCTCAGAACCCCCTGGGATAACACCAGGGAAAGTGACCCAAAAACCACTGCAAAAAAAGAAATTCGCAAACAACCCACAGGTCACTGCACCCTCCAGACCACATAGGGACTGACTTATTGAGAATTTATATCTAATTTTGTAATGTATCTTTGGGATATTCACAGAGAAGCTCTTGGATGGTACTCATACCAAATATAAACTTCAAATATTTTTTTTTATTTTATTGTTGATTCCGTGTTTAGCTATTTCTCAAACTACAAATAAATAGAAATCAAGACTGCACATGTCTAATCTGCAAGAACATCATAACAGAATGAACTAATTGAAAAAGGATTCATGTTTTTTTAAATTTCAGTTATTTAAAAAATGTCAATTAAGGGGAAAATTTACCATATACAACAACAACAAAATGCTTTTCGTGCAAGCAGCGTTTTTAGAATTACAAGCGACATTTTTTTCTTCTTTTAACTCTACTTACGGGCTCCCGGTGGCGTGACAGGTGACGAACAAAAGACCGACCAGCACAGCTACTCTGCACATTCTGAATGTGGGATAACTGAAATCACAGGGACTGACAAGAGTGGAGACAAGCCGCACCATCCTAACGGACTGTGCTTTAAACTGCCTTGGCTGCTGTCTGGTCAAGCCCGCATCTACAGCATAAATAGCTTCTTCACTCTGTTTACTGAAGGGTAACATTGCGGTCATTGACGTACCTTATTGACTTTTGACAGAGGTAACGCCGAAATGCACTTTGCTATGATTCTCGTAGACTTCTCTCTTGAAATATGCATGGAATTCTTGGGTAAAGTTTACTACACGAACGAGCAATATTTAGTGTTAAAGAAATATTTAGGCGGGTATGCATCAAAATATTATATCTACACGAAATTAACGCACATGATGCATATCTGATGTTGCGAAGTCCAGTATTTATCGGCTGGCGTGGCAAACACCTTCATTTAATTCCGGCACTTTAGTTATTGAGAAACTAGAATCGTTTTTGTAAGGAACTTCGCAACATACAGTTACACTAATCAGGACAATAAAACACCGCAAAAAAAAAATACAAAACTGATTCGTTAAATACACGATTCCTTCTGTATGATTTGTAGTTTGTATATTAGAATGTATAAGTTCGTATATATTGTAACGTTCTCCGTTATATATGAAAAAAAGAAATAAAGAAAGAGGCAGATGGCCGAAAGGAACTATTTATTCGGCTGCTCTTGGCCACAGCCACGCCGGCCACAACGTGACAAAAAAAGATACGACGTACTGCATGCTCAAGCGCGCGCTCTCCTCTCTCCTCTCAAGCTCCTCCCATTCCTCACACACCCGGAAGGGGTGGAGCTTTCCCCCCACCCACCCACCCAACCAGTACACCTCAGTCCGAAAATAACCCCCGTCGAGCCTCTGTAACATTCCCGAAAACCCTACAATATACTAACGTCTTTTGTTGTTTTCAGACTTAAACATTATTTTCCATGCTAATGGACAGGCTTTTAATTTCAAAATAAAATCTCATGTTTGGATGTTTTGGAACTAAATTTATGCTCCTATCGACTATAGACGGAAATTTTATAACGGAATTTTTCAGATCAGTTTAAGGACCCGCAGAAGAGGCCCGAGGTATGCATCTAACATGATGCACACTGCCGTGAATGTCTCAGCGAAGGAGGTCTGATGTTAAATTTTTTAATGATTTGGGGGCTCTAAGTGAACACAACTATGGGGCCCCCCAGCACCTATTCTTCCCCATAGAAGCTGGCGCATAAATCATACTGTCAGACAAAAAGTTTCAAACAATATTTGTTATAATCAATCAATCAATCACACTGTCATTTTTCTCAGTGTACACCATCCATGAGCTACTTATCCTTTCTCCATTTTTTTGTATATAATTATTAGTGTTAGTAAATCGGCGGCCATCATTATTGACAGCGGCTGTATTGGCCACAGAGCGGGGTCGTCATTCATAATGGCAGTGTTTTCTTGGAGGAGACGAGGCTCACTTACATTTCCATCTGTTTTTTTCCTGGGTACCGGTAATTTCAGCGCTAGCATTTTGGGTGGCTGCTAGCACTGCACATGCAGCACTTGTGCTGACACTTTGTCGGGTAGACTCAGGAGGAGCATGGGAGAAAGAGGTCAGTTTCGGGAGTTTCTCCACGAATTTCTTCCTTTCCTCTTTTTTCTTCCGTTGGCCTGACCCGGAGGGATAGCTACGTTTCATTCTGTTGTTGGAAGCTTATACCACTAGTATTAGCCTTTAGGTTTCAACGGTCGGTTTATTTGGCTGCTTCTCGATATAATGCGAATTTCTCGACTGTTCTAACCGTCACCGGTCAACTGCCACGCGAAGTCCGGGAATGATGGAACAGTCCACTTTTCCCACAAAGGGGGGGGGGGGGGGGGGTTGCTTCCAAAAAACCACAAAAACGGGCGCTTCGGTTAGGGTTTTTTTTAAAAAAAAAAAAAAAAAAATAAATAAGTTTTTTTTTGGGGGGGAGAATAATTGGGGGGGAGAGGGAAAAAAGGGGAAAAAGAGGGGGGGGGGGGGGGGGGGGACATACCATTTTTACTGTTAGATCT
>JAACJT020000188.1:0-21335 GCA_009936485.2 Gymnarchus niloticus | reverse complement strand
TGCACGCTCGGCCTATATCAAAGATCTAGTAACCGACCGCCGCACGGCTGATGTACGCTCAGCCTATATCAAAGATCTAGTAACTGACCGCTACACGGCCGATGTACGCTCAGCCTATATCAAAGATCTAGTGAACGACTGCCACACGGCTGATGCACACTTTTCCTATATCTTGCCCTCAGACTCTCTTTGCACACCCTTTTCAATAATTGAGATTTTCAGCTCCTATGTGACTCTGGCAAAAGAACAGGTTATTGTATTTATTATTTTAAAAGAAGACCATTGTTTTGCTATGTAATTGCTATTGTTCCCTGCAGAATATAATTCAGAAACAATGAACAATTCGCGAAGCAGTCGCTCAGCCTTCCATACTGTTTCTGAATTTCAGCATGAGGCAGATTTGGGAGTTTCTTATTCAATTTTCATTTTGTATCCATGCAATTTATAGACCCTTGTGAGATTTTTGACAGATGTAAGAAACACTGAGCTAGTTAAAAAATATGTAATTCTTACTGTCAGTCATGTAAGTTATGATAATATAACAGATGATATAACATTTTTTGCAATGCCAATATGTTTAGAAAATTTAGTACATTTTAAATCTAAGATAGCGTTTTAAAGGGAGCTTGAGTGATAACCACTTTATCCAGCTTGAGTTTGACCCCCTTGTGAATGGATGATTCAAGTGGACCTTGGGTCATCATCACAAAGAACCGGCACCCAGGAACAGAGATACTGCAGCTGTTTGTTCATCTCACAATTTACCCACCTGGCGTGTTAGTAGCCTTGAAAGCTTCATTCTGAAATGTAGTGTGATTGACGAAGATGACTGCAGAGACCCAGCACTGTTGCCTGGGGGACTTTGTATCTTAATGGTTTATTTACCTAGTTGAACATTGCCATTGGAGGTAGGAGTCTGTAATATGGTATACAAAGAATAGAAATGATAGATCAGTTGTGATTCAGTTGGTTATTTTCTTAACAAGGAAATCCTACGCATATCTGTTCCAACTTACACATTTAAAAGCAGTGATCTATGTCTAATGATTTTTAGCCATCAGTTTTAGGCCTTAGAACGGCATGATATGGATATCTTGGGTCAACAAGATAATACAAACTCCACGGAGGCTAGGGAAACGAAAGGGAGGGAAATTGAAGTAAAAGAAAGAAGAAGATTCGTTTTAAAGATCCTTTTTAGTAATGAACCTGCTTCACAGGAGAGACAATCAACATCCCAAAGGAAGAAGATGGCAAGAAGTAAGGGAAGCTGAGTTAGCACAAACCCATGCGTGATTGTGAGGGTGACCACCACACTCTGATCAAGGAAACATGATTTATAAAGACTAGGAAGACATACTGAGAGAGCTGCAGAAACCGACTGTCTCTTCCCCCTTTGTCATTTCAGGTCAGAGTGAGAGGAAGCTATGGAGGTGATGGCAGTAGAGGCTTCCTGGTTCCTGAAGAAGGAACAGACCTCTGACCATCTGTGCAACGGACAGCAGTGTAAACAGCAGCCGCTTACATGCAGTTTTTAATGGCGCCGAGTGGTCAGTTATAATAATTTACTTCATTTAAGCACCTTCTGTTTAAATAATTAAAACAAACAAGAACTTGCTTGCTGACAATGAAAACGGAGGCAAGAAACAGTAATCTGCTTGACCCAGCATCTGTTCTCAATTAGTGCCCTTTGTCACCATGACATTGATACATTTTTCCAGAGCTCTGGGCTCAAGCTCTGTGCAGAAAAGCACTGAAACTGATATTTAACTTGACGTGACTGCCAAAAATGCAAATAATGCTATTTTAAATTCAGGTGAAGACATCAAAAGAGAGTATGACTGGATGTTTAGATTTTTCAGACATTATTAGTGGTACATTTGAATTTTCCTGTATTTAAAGAGTGTGTCGGACAATCGTGGGTTAATCAAATAAAATGATCATCTTATGACAGCCATAAACATTAGTAGTTATGCTATTTTAGAAGAAAATGTTGAAAATGTCCTGCTTAACAGGCTTACAACAGTTTTAAAGATTTGTCCTGCCATTTTCTCAAATGTTTCTTGAACAATTTCTGTACTGAAAATATTACAATCCTAGACAGTGAAACACAAGAATATTTAAATGCCTGCGCCCCTATATTGGATAAGTAGCGGGAAGATCAGCGATTGATGCACAAGAATCCCCCAGAAATCGGTCAGTAAGTTGTATTGTTTAAAACCTTTCATTTTTTATACCGAATTCCTTTAAAGAAATGCATGTTATTGTAATATTGACACAAGTCACCACAATACAAATGCTTGTACAAGTCATTTCTCTTGATCACAAAGCGAAATTGTGACATCTGTTATTTGAAACAATACTGAGTTATGACTCATCTCCCAAACAAAAGGAAATTAAGAAAAGTGCTGCCCTATAATATGATATGACAATTTGCGCTTCAAATTATTTTGAGGCATTTTCTTGTATTTCAGGAATTTTGAGAAGTAACATGTAATGCTATCTTAGCCTGACCATTGACAAGCAGAACAATTCCTCATGCAAAACTGAAAAGCGATCCTCACAGATGAATGAAATGAAAACGGCACACTTAGGGGAACAGGTCAAATCAAACTTTTTCAGAAAAGCCTCAGAAATCAATTTCCAGCACATGAAAAAAAAAAACATGGCAGTAAGAGAGGCTGATGGGTGTAAACTAGCACATTTTTTAAACAATAAGAAATGGAGGTGGAAAATTAAAAATAAATACATTTTTTAAGAATGGGGCAAATGGCACCAAGAGCAGAGGGAGATAGGCAGTAATTTAAAACCCTCCGAAAGAGAAAAAATGATCACAGGATTAGATTGAGGGTGAGGCTCCGTTTCCAGGGAGAACAAGAACTTCCAGCATTTGCTTAATCCTCGAGTAATGGAGGCTTTCACAGCCAAAAATACACTGGCCCCTTCAGCAAAAATCCATTTGCATAACATTAGGGGGTTTTCCACAAAGTGCATTATGCTCTTATTGGTTTAGTTTCTCAGCAGGTCTCGTGTAGTTTTGGCATCAAACACAGAAGAAAGCGCCCAAACGTCAAAGTGCTTGTTGGTTTTTTCTGCTTTATGGGATAATAATTCTCTCCTGGGGCTGCCGTGAAAAAGAGCCGGCGTGGTTTTTCCAGCGTGTTGCTGCTGTGGCACAGGTGATGCCTGCAGTTTTCTGGTCGAGGTTGCGTTGGGGGAAAAAAAAAAAAAAAAGTAGAGTGCTTTAAAATATTTAACGGTTTGCGGTTTTCACTGTGTACTGAGGTTACCCGCCTTTAATCTTTATATGCAAAGAAATAGATCTATAGTTTTAAGATATAACAATTACATAGTTGTGTGTTCGCACAACAATAATGCATATTAATCACAACACTACTGTTTTGTGCTGTTACTTTAGCAACACTAGGCTTGTGAGAAGCCACAAAGGTCAGGTCAGCCTATACGTGAAATTACATGTCATCAAAATGAGCTGTGTCTCGAACTGATAAATTATAATAAATATGATGGATTTTTCATTTTAACAAAAAAATTACTCTAAGTAAAAACAATGCTAAAGCAATGATGGGAGCCATATTTTACATTCTGGGGTTGAAATGCTTTGCCCTTGTTGGAGGGGAGCCTGTGTAGCCTGTCAGCTGTGATGCAGTCCCATCCAGTTCCAGCTACTTTCTGCTCCCCATTCTTCTCTTTCTGTTTTTTTGAAATTCACGGTTTTTCTCTCCCACTTCAAAGACCATTCTGTGCACAGTAGGGGGGCATCAAAGCACGGAGTCCACAGAATTAGAAAAGAAAAGCGAGATCTTTAGAGGCTCGGCTCACAAACTGGTACCCGTGGCCAGAAAGTAAAATTAGCTCGACTGAATTCTACACACGTGGGACCTGCTGATATCATAAAAATATCTAACTGGAAACAGAGTGGGGCCATTTCATGTTCAGGACAGGAACAAAGAATGGTTTGTCTGGAATTTTGAATTGATTTACTCCTAGTACTGCACTTGATTTCTTCTGCAAGGGGGGGAAATTCAGTCAATTTCAGGTAAGTTCGGAGAATGCTTATAAATTCTTTCACAGATTTGAAATTTAAATCTAGCTATAGTGGGATCAGCTGATATGAGATTCATTGCATTGCTGTCTCAGTTTCTGTCTCTTCTTGTATTGGATGCTAATAATCTTCTACTATTTTTTCCTAATTTTAACCGGTCGTATGATAAAGCACGAGCCTCTTACTACATTTAAGCGTGCAATTGCTGTAAATTACTAGTCTTCGGAGGGGGAGCATCGACATCGCGCCGCCTGCTTTGAGTGGTTTCATTTTCTCTTCTCCGGCTCTCGGCTTCACGTCGCCCTTTCGGTGAAGCGCCGAATCTTTATTCCGGCACGCTCACGTGCGGTCGCGGGCCGTGACGTAAGCGCTAACATTACGCGCTTAATAAGCATTTACGGAACTCTGACGGCGTGGTTTCGAAAATGCAAGGGAAGGCAAAAGGCACGATCGCGCGGATCAGCAGCTCGGAAATAACGCGCACGCGGTACAGAGCTGCCGCGCGCTCATTTCGAAGGCGAGCCGAGCGCGAGGCTGCAGTTCCCTCGCGAGGGAAGTGGGCCTCGCGCGGGCCGCAGGAAAACATGGAAACGCATGGCTGATAGCGCGGATCCTAGCCTAGGGGTCACGCTGTACGGTGGAGGAGGCCTCCTCTGTTATTGTCCTTTTGCAGTAGCCGTTCATTGCTTTTCTTCCGGCTCGAATCCAGTTGTGAACTTCAGTTTTCTCGCACTTAATTGGGTGCACGCCGTAATGTACTAGCGTCCCTAAACGCAATGCCAAAAACCTGGATGAATGTGCTTTAATACGCTAAATATGTGACGTGATGACTCCTACATGTTTAGCTTGCATGCCATTTCGCTTACAAGTATTTGGAAGACAAAAAGGAAAGCGTTTCAGTCAAGCCTGTAAGCACCTGCGGGTAAGCGATCACACCTGAACGTAAATACACCAATAAGGTACCACCAATAACCGGAACTGTATGGTGCATAATAACCCAGAAGGCTCCCAGTTCAGCTCAGTGCACGGAAGGGAACCCTGCTGGTAAACCCTGAGCAACATAATTTTGTCAATTGACACGGCAGGATGTTGCAGTCGAGCAATGGATCGAAATGTAAGACGCTTTGGAGGGGGAAAACTGTCATCCAAACACCAAAATAACGGCGGCTTATTCATGAGCCGACAGTCAGGAAGATACCCCAGAGGAAGTGACCTAGCGACTGCGTTTGCTCATCTCATTTGCTCCATTTTTCACATATTTATACACGTGAATGTACATATGCTACACACATTTTCGGTAAAAAAAATACACAGGCATACAGAGCTGCAAAATAAAAAAGTCTTTGGACACGGAGGAAACCGACATGACTTGGGGAGAACAGGCTGACTCCAGAGAACACAGATGGAATTCAGACTCAGCCATGTAGGTCAGGGACAGCAGTGTCACCAAAGTGGCATGCTTATTGGATAGGCCTCGTACATGTATGTAGACATGTACACACACACACAATTAGTTGTGACGTCTGTTTTACTTGTTTTCTAGTTTGTCGTTATAATGAGAAGATAAGCAACAAGACTTTGGATCAGCAGCCAATATTCTGTTATTGTATCATCTATGTGTATTACCATTTGATTTCTAATACTTTGGCCATGTGTTCCGAGTCTTAAAAAATGTAATTAAAATGCCACATAAATACATGTTACTTTTTTCAAACACATGACTCAACCGTACGTGTAACAATAATTATTTAATTAAAAAGATACACCAGAACAATTGGAACTGCATTCCTTGGTCTGCTGGTCTCTTATATGACCCCAGTTCAGTAACTGAAGTAACTCCCCTAACCGTACACCATTCTCTTTCTCCATCCCGGTTCAAGGGGCCTGCTCCAGAGTCTGAGTCTTACTATAGAGAGGCGAGTCGGAGCTGTGGCCCATCCCACACGGTCCCAGGATGGAGATACACAAGACTAAATTATTTATTCACCTGTCAACAAAACACTAGGTTTACAAATATAATGGGGACTCACCCGAAACAAGGCAAATTCATAAACTCACATTAGCGAGGGTTACAGTATCTCTTGGTGTTTGACTGAAAGACGACTTCTCCTGTTACCGTATTTTTAATTTTTATACAATTAATTTTGCCGTTGCTTTTCAGACTGATACCTTAAGGGAGAAAACCAAATGAACTGAAAGCGTTTGACACACGTTACCACAAGGCAATCAGTCAGCGCTAACTATAATGACAAGCAGCTAATTACTGTCATAGTTACTGTTGCATGAGTCAACTTTATTTTTCCCCAAATATATGCATGAATTCCTGATTTCTTATAGTTTATGCGATAATGTGTTAAATTGTCTAAAACAATAGCTATGTCATTTAGTACACGCATGACCTCGTCATACCTAATCATAATTTAATCTCCATTTATATTAAACAGGCGTCATAATTCAATCTCCAAGTCCGATTAAACGTTTTGCTAAATTTCTGCAATTTGCCCAATAAATTAATTTTGAAACAAGTGGTAGCATGATGACAGTTTGTGACCTGTCTTGTTTTGTTCTGGTCGCTTCTTGCCTGGTTCTCCCGACCCATTTAAAAGCAAGAACCAGCATTAATGGAACCAGCAACTGGTGATGTTAGTTTTTCTGTTCAGCTATTTGGCAGGTTTTTGCACTCTCAATAAACATATCAAACTCTGAAAATTAATCTGTGTAACATGCAAGCAAGGGGTTCATTTAAAAATTTTCTGTACCTGGTCTATACGGACGACACGGTGACATTTCCACTTCTTAACACAACACATGGCTTGATTTTTCTGTCGGGGAAAAACCTCCTTGCCGACCTTATTCTCGATAGCCCAGATGGTACAACTCATTCCTAATGCCCGTAACAATTACCAGCCACAAAAGTCTGAGTGATAAAACCTGAAAATAATCAGGCTCATTTGTTAACAGGCTTGAGCTTATCTTGGGGTGTACTACGAATCACGCAGCTTATAACTGTAGTGCATTTACCGCTGATTGTGGCAGCTAGGGTTAGTTAAACCTGGCTTAATCGAGTTAAGTCTGGGTATGTAAAACAAGCTTTGTGGTACACCCAAGGGGTCAACTCCAGATAGCGGACTTAAATAAGCATGACCATATGTCCTCTTTTTTGGACCTAAAAATGCATCCGGCCAGGATTTCTAAATTGCCAAAAATGTCCAGGATTCGGCCTTTGCTGTCTGCGCTCACGTTTCATTTCACTTTCCTACTCATACCTCAGTCGACCACCGGTTCCAAGTCACCTTTCATATTTATGCATTTTTATTCAGTCCGTTCGGTTCGTTTCACAGTAATTACTGATCTTATCATATCGTGAATACGATAAAAATGGGGTTTCAATTTCCCATAACCAGACATCCTTAAATGAAAACAGGGACTCGATGCCACTGAGTAAGTAACGACCAAGGACCAGGAGACGTTTCAGTGAAACCAAAGCAATTGGACTCCAGGTTGAATACACCTGGGTTAGAGCAAGAAGGCCTGGATGGTGTGGTGCAGCTGACTTTAATTTGTCTGTTTAAGGTCTGCACGGAGAGCCCTGGATCTGTGTTGTTTAAGTGAGCAGTGTTATTAATGAGCTTCTAAAGGTAAGGCACAGATGCCTTTAGGTGAGCACAACCGAACAAAGAGCGTATTCCTCTGGTATCAAGATCCATGACCGATAAGACGTTCAGTTACTCGGAGCGCTCAATTAGTGCAGTAAACAGCTGAGTATAGTTCATATGACGATTCGCTCATCACGTCTTCGGCACCGAGGAAGATGCTACTCCTGAAAATCCGGCATGCTTTGGAACAGATCTGACCTTTTATTCAAAGAGACTATCCTTGCTACAGCTATTACATGAATAATAACACAGGCGTTTAAGAAAGATCTCTTGAGTGGCATCCATTAGTTCCAGTGCCTTCGCTTTATAATGGAAACTCTCGGCACCATATAACCCCAGACAAACACAAAGCAACCTGTAATGGCAAAACACATGGGAAGAACACACAGCACTTTACTGGCGGGTTACAATGGCAGCCTGTCAGCAGGGCTGAGTTCATTATAGCAGTCGCAGTTCTTAGGCTGGATCCCTACACTTGTCTGCCTGTGCCTGAGAGGGAGGGAGCGGAGGCCTGTTCCATTTGAGGTTACAGCCAGCAGCATAATACTGTGTTCATTTTTTTTTTTTTTTTAATCGACGCCCTCGTTGTTGAATTAACATGACCGTTTTGTGCAACTTCTACGCACAAATGTCATTTTTAACCAATGGAGAGAGAAAAAAAAAAAAAAACACCGCAGCTGCAATCAGTCGAACCTTCACCGTGGGAGGGAAACCGGGACCGTAAACGGGAGTGAGAAGAGCCCGCGGTCTGCGTTCGCGGTTAAGTGCGAAATTAAATCTCATTTGGAGCCGGTAAGACGAGTGGTGATTGCCGCTCAATCTAAAATTCATTCCCTTTCGTCACTATGCAAGGAAGGATTATGGGGAAGGGCTGAGGATGAAGAACAACGCGAAAAAAATCATTCAGTATGGGGAGGCTCTTAAAAGTCAGCCCGACATATTCTGTCAGAAGGAAAATGACGGAAGGAAAGAGTCTAACTTTTTCTATCCAATTATCGTTTCATGTAACTGGCAGAAATTCCCAGCTCTCTGCAGAGGGAAGGCAATTAAAGTTTTTCCACAAGTGAGGTTTAATCAGCAGTGTAATTGGTCCCCCCTGCCGTGTGAGCGGCTGGCTACCGAGCGAGATACAAGCCTCAGTATCTCACTTCAGACTTGGAAATTAATGAGTCACAAGGACACACACACACACACACACACACACACACACACGCATAAATACATACATACGCACTCACGCAAAATTGGGAAAATAAACTGTTTGAGAAACGGGCTCCGACGAGCCAAGCCTTTCTCCTCCCGACTTGAAAGATGCCAGAATTGGGGGTGTGTGTTGGATGGGAAGAATGGATGATGGTGAAATGCAGGAATTTATAGTTCAGAGAGGCACCAAGGAGGTGTTTTTAAATTCTAAACAGCCCCAGACTGACAGGGATAACTCAGGCTGGTAGCTCGTCACCGCTCACTAACAAACATCTACTATTCTGCAGTCCTCCAGGCCTACCTGCCCCTCTGGGGGTCCTGCTGCCACCCCCAGCGCCCACACCCCTAGACAGCCCCCCAGAAACCCTCCTGTGAAAACGATTGTAATACAGGTCTCCGTCCAGCTAAATGTGAGTGGGATCCGTGGCAGCCTTCGGTGCGAGGAATTCAAGACGTATAATAAATGATTCCTACAAAAACATGACGGAGTTGTTTTGCATGTTCATCTATGAAGTGAACCGTTTTAGCGCGGGATGAAGGGGACCATAAAACTTAGAAACGCCCCGGATTTGTCTTCTCGCACGATTATTTGGGTGGGCAACGCGGGGCTCCGATATCAGAGCCTCATGATAAAAGACGCTCCTGGGGGCTGTGTGGTGTGCTGTGCTTCCTTACTGACAATCAATATTTCACACCGCACCTCTGGAGGTGCGTTTTTTATGCTTTGTTGTTTTATTCACATTGAAGACTCGCATCGTAACACACTAACCGATGCTAACGCGCAAAAATGTGAATACGTTATATTTCCTAACACAGAAACCCACGGAATGCCGTGTTGTTGGGTAGCTGTACACACCTAGCAGTACACGGCAGCCCAATGGCGCCGGCGGCCTGCTCTCAGCTCAGCCCCAGTTTTAACATCCAGCTCTCAGCTGGGCAGCCAAGTCTGAGTTTTTTGAAGCCTACAGTTGGCTTTTAGACCTAGCAATAACCAAACTAAAAGATCTCCTCATCCAATTTGAGTCGGTAACATTTTGCCAACATCTTGCCAAAGGAGATATCTGTCATTCCACTTCTGTGTGAGGTTTTGGATTTGTTTGGCAGAAATTTGGCGTTTTCATTTCATACACGTCGAAAACGTTACCGTGTGTGAACACAACGTGGTTAACGTTACTAGCAGATATAAATGTTAGTTTCTGTCATTCTTTGCTTTGCCGTACTAATGACCTGCTTAATAATTTAAAATATTTAGTCATTTTATTGAACCGAGTGTAGCACTGCTGTACTCTTAGCTCTCTAATTCAGTCGGTACTGAAATAGTTAATTTGTGGAAATAATGCATCAATTTTTCAGAAGGTGGACATTGAAAACCTAAAGCTGCTAAAACAAGGAGGACAAATAGGGTGGTTTCTTCAGGGGGTTTAAAGGGTTTCTCTTACGATCCCTCAATTACTCTGCGTTTGGGTTGGAGCCCTCAAACCCTTTTCATGTTGGTCACCAAACCATGTCTAATGGTTCCTGCTGAGGGACGCGGTCCAGTCCGGCCGCCTTGCCCTCAAAGCCGATTGTTGGGGGATAAAGGCGTAGAATGTGGGCTTAAAATGCCGGGCCGGTCCCTCTGAAACACGCACACATCTGGTTTTGCAGGACACAGCCAACCAAGACCTTTTTGTGTGTGTCTCTGGCGTACTTTGATTTTTTTTTTTTTTTTGCATTTTTTCCCCTCCTTTTCCCCTTCCATGAAATTGCCACGGCTTTCCTCCGGCTTTCAGTTCCTCTGTGAGTGTGTGCTGTACAGGGCTGCATGGGCCTCTGCTCCGCTCAGAGGTTCTGATGTGAGACCGGGATGCTCCCCATTTCGGCTTAGGCCAGGATCGTTTTCATCTTCATTGTTGTGGGTTTTTTGTGTGTGTGTGTGTGTGTGTGCGTGGGGGGGGGTTAGTTTTTTGTGGCTTGTTTAGTTGTCTCTTCCTTTGCAGAAGGGTCTAGAAAAAGGGACTAGCAGATTATCATGGTTGCTTAATTTCGTTGTACCCGTTACAATGACAATAAAGATATTCTGATTATGATTCTAAGGAGAAAACTGTTTTCAGTCTTCGAAAAATTAATTTTATCTGAGCTGTTAATGTGAACAAGTCTTGAGGTGTGTCTTAATGTGTCATACAGCCCCTGGTCAAAATGTGAGCCTGGAATCAATAAAAAGCTTATACATGTAGCCTTTTTGTTTAGATGTAAAGCTGTTTTGTATTTGAATACCATTTTAATTTTTCGTAAATAATTCAGCTTTAATAGAAATGTATTAATAGCCTCAGTTTTTGTGCGGACTGGTTAGTATTTAAGTTGGCAGTTATATCTTACTTTCTCTGCTAAGATTAGAACTTAATTTCTTAGATTAGAAAATGCTTATAAGCTTAGAGGGATGAAGTGTTGGCTCGTTTTGAACAATATACTTGATAAATCAGAATTCTAATATCAACACGGCTATTAAATGACATGTTCAGAAGACATTTTTGTGGAAATATGACCAGATGAACGCCGTTGATTGAGTGCTTAGAGAGTTAATAAAACTATATCATAATACAATTTATAAATTATTCTGTTAACAGTGAAAGGCACGATAGATACACCGAGGATAGGCTCCATCCAGATTCCTGGATGAGCAGCTGTGAAAATGGATATACGATATAAGACAACATTCAGCAAACAGTAACTTCTTTTCTTTCTCTGGTGGATCAGCTCAGCATCAGATCTAGGCTAAGAGTAAATTTAAATACTGTTGGATTCTTCGTAATCATTACTAGTGCCGTGCTTCAGTGGAAACCAAAAACGGAGTTGAAATTACAGCACACGTCGGCCAGTCGATGTTCTACCCAAAGATCTATACGTTTACAATCTTCACACAAACGTGTTTAACATAACAATCTGACTGAGTTTCACTGAGATGAAAATCAAAATCCAAAAGCCTGGGTGAAATTTTCAAAACACACTTGGCACATTCCATAAAGAAAAAGGACTTTCATAGGAAATACGGCACTGTTTGTTTTTTTTGTTTTTTTTCCAGACAAAAACCTGCATGTTTATGAGAACACAAGCATGCAGCAGTGAGCGACTTTCCACAGACGCCACAGACGCCATACCGACAGCTAAAATAAGGCTGTGGCCACTCCCCTCTGGCCAGCATGCATTTTCTCACACACACAGCTGTCCAGGAGCCGTCAGGATGAGTGGTGATTCCCCGGCTGACGTCTCCCTGAAAAGCCGACAGTTCAGTGGTATTCCTAAGCTTATAGCCCTCACAGTTTAAAGTAAGAAAGGTCATGGTGATGCAGCGGCATGGCTAAATGAAAATCTTTGCTCATCATTCTGCTATACTCAGGTCTTCCTCCTCTTTGTGATGGTTCATAGCCAACGAGCACTAAAACATGTTAATAGTTCATTATATGTGTTAATAGCAATTTACTGCACATAGAAATCTAGGTCATGTTGCATAATTCTTTATATTTTAGTGTGAGGATTTTTATGCTTCACAAAGGTCAAATGGACAATTGAGACCTTAAAAAACAAATTTGCTCTAAATCAAAATGACATTAATTACCTCCCACAAAAGAAAATGTTGGAAAAGTAGGGATCTGTTTGCTGTGAGCTGGGGCGTGCGATTTTAATGTGCAAGACAATCAGGTTCCTATCTGAGGGGGAAAGAAATGTCTAAACCGAGATATAGCGTCTCTTTGATTCACTCATGCTTTCAGTTGACACAGCAGGGGTGTCGTAAGAAGCTGCTCTCATTGCATTCTGGGTAAATGACCAATGTGGAATCCTCAAATCACATGCATGGTGAGATTACGGGATTGAGTTCTGCTCAGAGGTGATTTACAATCTTCCCATTCTGGAACAGCAGAGAGCGAATCATATATATTTTATAAATCTGCTTTCAAAGGTACTTGTCTTCTATTCCATTGCCGTTGTGCTTTGATTTTTGTTTAGTTGACTTGTCTGATTTTTTTTCCTCTTCTTTCAATTAATGAATTTTTTGATCGTCAACAAGCACACAAAACTGTGCGTTGCCAGGAAAACGTCTTCAGTGCCATCTTCTCACATTGTCATGAAAATTAATTTCATGGACTCACCTGTTCTGCATGCATGTATGTTAAATAAAATAAAATAGCATTTTTCGGGGCGGGGGAGGGGTCGCTCACAGCTCTTAAAGCTACATCTTTTCATGTATAAAAAACTGCTAACATGTGGACCTTCTGCAAAATGTTAGACCAAGGTTTAATTGCTGTTTCAGACAGTTTTCATCTGCAGTCACAGAAATTTCCACCCCTTCATTTCCACCCCTGCAATGCCTTTTTGCTCTTAACCTTTTTAAGAATGCTAAGGTTGGACTCACTCTGTGAAAAGAAAAAATGGCAACGTTTTCATCACAGAACACAACACTAGAAGACAGGAGGACTTGTTTCTTCATTTTTGTTTCAAGCCGTGTGGAGCTTTATGTAAATCGGATGTTCGGTGGCTCTAAATGGGGAGGGTCGGTCATGTGTGCTTTGCACTATTGAGGTTTGGGCAATTTTAATATTTGTTCTTTCCCTGTGTCTTGCTTCATTTGAAAAATTAATATTAGATACAAACAAGCTAAAAACGGACTACATAGATTGGATTTAGCTTTCTGCTGTCCTGTTAACGTCATCATCAAAGCTCTTACTACACAAATGTTAAGCTGGCTATTTTAATCATTTCAGTCATTTGTTTTGATCATTTATTTTATTGCAAGTGCATTCGTGATTTTAGTTGAAAACATACCAAAATTTCAGAAAATATAGAGTAAATTTAATCATTGTTAAATTCCTTTTTTGACAAATTATAATTCAACATTGTATACTCCTGCTGTAACAGTAATATGTTTTGATTTATATAGACTTCATATAAGTAACATAATTGCGTTTTATTTCTATAACCGTTTTTGTATTTTTATATTCCTTTATGTCGATAATATCATACTGATTTTAATGATCCTAAGCTTAATGAAGCACATGACGCAAATCACATTTCCACCCAAGTTTTAATCTTTACATAAATATGGAGCTAAAAATTCCAGACACGTCTTCTAAAATGATTTCTTCATATGTAAATATTTAATACCATCAAAAATTTAAACTAGCATGCTTCATAAAATTTAAATCCAAACCAAATATTAATAAATGGCAGCATAAACAAACCTGTTAAGCCAAAAAAATAATGTGTATTTGTTGCACATTGATTTGGATTTATACAGATTATTAAATTTTATAGATTTAACAAAACATTAAAATGATGTTTTATTAAGATATTTATATTTCATCTAATTGTCATGATATCGTGTCACATTTCAACACTGAAAAGGAAGGGTTTAGTAAATGCTTAAAATCATCATGGCAGTGATTTGTTCATAACAGTGATGCTCTTGTTGTTGTTTTGTTTTTTTATATGTTGATTAATTCTAACAAAAAAATATGACTAATGATGAGATTTTATTTTGAGCACAGTCAATTTAAACATGGCATCAAAAAACTTTAGTGTTTTAAGAATTTAAATAAATAGAGAAAAGCCTAGATACGTTTGTTTTGTTTTGTTTTTTTGGCTCGTTCGTCCTTAGGGTTAGCGATTCCTTTTAGCTGAAGCTGGGATTTTCACAGATCCTCTCCGCGTCTCTCAGCCAAGGTTTCAGGGACAGGCCTTAACTCACCTCTTTCATTGTGTGGGTCACTACACGCTTGGAATTATGGGTAACAGCCACACTCTCACACACACACACACACACACACACACACACACACAGTGTAAAGCTGGAACCTAAATGTACATATTGGTAACACACTAACTGCTAGTTGTTGACAAAATTAAATGACTTGAAATTACTTAATGCTAAATAGTTTGATCATCACTACTGATAAATTATGGTCATGTCTATTAATTGCATATTTTATTGAATAATTTGAACACATTTGCAAATACTAGTGATGAGTACATGTTTATACATGTAATGCATCATATATAATTCTATATATAATATATTTATATGAATTCCAGTCTCTAACTAATTATTAGTACTAACATTCTGTATTTAGCTTGTTTTCTGATTTGTCAGCTGCAAAAATAATGACTTGGTAAACACATCAAATTGTAAATAATCCATAATTTACTCATCAATATTAAGGTCTTTCATACTTGTCAATCATACTTCTATCCAACAGAACTGTCATATAAATGATATTTTTAATGTAACAGCTGTCAAATTATTTACAATAAACAGCTAGTTAATTAAATTCCATTCCGGTATCGGAATATCTATGTCATGTCCGATCAGCGTCGTTCAAGATCACTGTGGCATTTGGTAAAGTTACGAAGCTTATACCACAGAAGACCAATTGATTGTGGACAGAACCTGCAGACACATTTTACAAAAGATTATTAATGAACTGATTATTTAACAATCACCAGACTAGTTAAAGATGTTTGTTTTGTGGCACGTTTTTGAGAACCCATTTTAACATTTCTTGTGTGTATGTTAATAAATTTACCCTTTTTCACGTTTTTAATATTTAAGTTCATTTTATTTTCTTTTTACCTGTGACCGTGTATGGACTAACTGTTTGGAATATGGATGGACGAATCAATGATTTCTTTTCATAATAAACCGTCGAGTTTCTAGCATTCGGCCTTTGATGAAATTATCTCGTGGTACTGAGCTAGTCTAAGGTTCTGAGGCCTGAAGGTTCAAAGTGTTATGTTATCATGCTTTCTAACTGATCGGTAATATCAAACGATAAAAGAGGCCTCATGGAATGAAAAAGACACTTCCTGTATAGCCTGCCTACCGCCTTCCTCTCATGAACACACACAATAATTGGAACAGCGGTGAATAGATGTAACAATATCAAGACATATTGGTCTTTTTAAGATATTAATCTGCTTTAGATTTTTATGAAAGACAAGAGAATTTCAGGACAAGCTGTGTACCGACTGCAGAGCAAATCGGCGTTTTGAGTAAAGGGATCAGTAAGGAACGATAGCTATACGCTAATATACTCAGCTGATCACATGGACGTTTTACCAGCAAATAGGACACAAAGCGAAATGGAAATTAAAAACAGTAGCTACAAGACAAAAACACCAATAGCGAATCATACTCTCCTACCCCTTCCAAAGTGAACATGTGGTATCACTGCGTATAGAAATGTCAAAGTGACTGTATGTGGGGATGGGTTAATCATGAATGACAGGAGCAGGGCCTGACCAATCACGGCCCCAGGATTAGCAGTCAGGGGCGGTGCACTGACAGAGGCCCACTGCACGCAGGGTGGTCGTACCGTGTGGGTCTCTGCAGTGGAGTCTGCGGAGGATGATTCGATCAGAGAAAAATCTAGAAGTGTGTGTGGGCGTGCAAGGCCACCATCCTTCCTGACAGGAAGGTGACCGTACACTCTACTGCCTGACCGTGGTTCTCTATGTCAATTTATGTCAGTGCAGGAGTCTTTAATTTAAGGGTGAGCCTGGAACCCAACATGGCTGCCGATCCCCTGTACTACACATTCTTTGGTTGCTCCAGTCCCTGTCCGAATGACATCTTTTCTTTCATCTTAGAAGACATTTCGCTCTTCCTGTTTTCCTTATATGAAAAGGGGGAAACAGCCAAAAAAACAGCAACTAATGTCCCGTTCCCCAAATTCCCACTGTGTCACAGGGTTCGGGTCTCTGGCCAGGACTTCCTTAACATTAAGGACAGTAAGTTTTGTGTGTTGCAAATGTAAGAGAGTTATACAGTACTAAAGGGTAGAATTTAATATTTCCAGTATGCAAAAAAAGTCGCTGATCCAGAAAGATGATGACATCAGAAGCCCATTACCCATAGCTGATGACTGACAGGGCTCCTAATTCCAGTTATCTGGAAAGCCACACCACATTTTATTTCTAAGGCATTTTATGCTTTTCGTGCCACAGGAAAATCACCAATCGACCAAGGAATTGAAAACAACTAAATGACAAACACTGGCCCACAAAATGAGTCCTTTCTGATCATTTACTGCGAATGTTATTATGTGTTTTACAGTGCAGATTCCATTCGTCATACATAATCAGTGTTATTTCACCGGGGAGCGAAGGGTTCAACTTGGCTATGCTGTCTGTCCAAGATGGAAGCGCCTCCTAGGGATGACTTGGATGCCTGCAAGTTGCTGATATCTACAGAAAAGCAACAGTTTTTGTCAACTGTGCACAGCTTGCAGTGTGAATTTAAACAGGCTTTGTGACAGATGTGTGCCGGGATTTATTACCTGACAAATGGTCTGTAATTCTGTCTCTTCCTGTAAAATACGTTGCCCAATTCTGCATTAGCAAATTGCTTGATGGCTAGAAGCATGGCTTTCTGACCTGAAGGTTGCTATATCAAATCCCAGAAGAAGGATGTGCTATTGGATCCTTGAGTTAGATGATTGGTCTCAGTGGTCCAGTAGGGGTGGTCAGCGCTGCAAGTCATTCTGGATAAAGGCAACAGGCAAGTGACCGAATGCAAATGTTCTACGGATATTTCCCAATTTTATAATGTTAATGGTGTGATGCTGAATGGTGAGGCTCAGTGATTTCTCCGAGCAGGTGTTTTACTGTTCAGCTAATTTCTGAAGACCACATCTGGCCAGGTTAGTTTGTGCAGATGTCCAGTGTTCTTCCTATGTGGCTGCGGCTGCAGAGAGAGGGTCAGCCTCTGTGCAGCTCTGAAGTCCCTGCCAAAGTGTGCATTCAGGAGTTTCTCACTGAATGGGGGGCGAGGGCATACAATCTCATGAGCACACATGTTGGTTTAAGAGCACCTCTCCTTTCAGAGCGAGAGAAAGAAGCCCCTCCCCTTAGCATGCAGTATCCATTCAGGCGTGTCCCCTGGGAGGCCACACTCACACCCGGCATCGCTACAAACACAAAGCTCAGGCCAGCCAATCATGTGGCAGCCCCATTGGTGACTTCAGCTTGGCACCAGATAAATCACGACTTTCAGCTCCCTGCAAGACCCGTGACTTCTGCGCTATGTTTGAACCCAGTGGGGACAGAAGCAGGCACACAACCTTCTAAGGATCATTTTCAGAAAACTGTCTTCTCCAGCTGCTAGAGATTTGCATTTACTGTTCTCTGCACAGTCAGATAATTCACACGGGGATGGGCAGGGAGAGGAGAGCCTGCACTGGTGACCCTGGAATCATGTAGAACTGTAGAGCGTGTCCCCGTGCTCCTTTATTCCCTGACGTTCCCTCCTTATGGTAAACGTACTACTGAGTATAGTGACCAGTCCAACCACAGCTTCTCAGTGGAAGCTTACAAAGGTGTGTATCCGTTATTGAGACAACCACAAAAGAAGGGCACGTTCAAATGCTCTATTCAACAAACAGTGTGTCTACTGTCAGAAGTATTTTAAAAGTAATTCCAAATCTTTAAAAAGTGATCTTTTGTGTTCAGACGGATCGGCAGTCTTCAGCTATAATCAGTCCTGAGGCCACATACTAGACCAGATCACCTTGTCATGAAGCGGGCACTGTACTGGAGTTACGTACTCAAACTACATGTCAATACAGGTCATGTACAGGGAAAGGCCTGCGAACACAGGGGAACCTCGGCGGAGGTGGGCTTTGCTCCTGGATGCATGAGAACGATGAGACGAGAACAGAAAAGGATCTGAGGAGCTCTGGATGGCAGAAGCGACAGCCCCTTAGCTATTTTGACTTTTCCAGGTCTAAGTTTAATTTTTTTGTTTACTTCATTCATGTATTATGTTTACAGTATGTTTCGTATGAAACAAGAGCATTTTTATTTAAAATAAATAGGACTTACGTGATGATCATAGGAACTTAATTTACGTACGCTTACATAAATTTATATTTCAGATTAAAAATGGACTAAAATACATTCATTAACCAAATAAAATTCCAGTAAAACTATAGCTGTCCTCAACCACAATAGTGACGCACGCAGCTTTTAAATGAAAAAACAGACCTCGAGCTCTGATCCAGCCATTGGAACATCACTGTTGTAATTATTTAACTGTAATTAATTTTCTTAACTGATGACCTAATGCTACCTGATGTGTGGAGGACTAACACACGGCAGCATCAATATAGTTGCTACTTGCATATAAAATGGAAACCATGATGCCTGGATGAATCGCTGTATTACTGCTAAACAGAGTCAATTAGCTCGACACCATTTTGAGGTCTGCAGTTTCAGCCTGTGAGCTTCAAACACGGACTGTTCCAAGGCCTCAGGTGGAGGCGTTGTGTAAACCCAGGCACTGATAGACAGTCTCTGTCTCAGAATGCACCAACAAGAGGTGGCGGTGGGGGGTTAAAAACGTCGAGTCGTAGCGTCACTGCGTGCTTTACAGAAATCAGGAAAGGCTGAAGCACAGGAAGGAAGTGACATCACACAGCTTGTTTACAGTTCTTTAAAAAAGTAGACCTGTTCTTTCCATAAATCACCAGTAACAGTAAATGATTTTTAGAAAACATGATTTACACAGTTCATGTTTCAAAATCTTTGCATGTGATAATCTTGACTTCACATTCATGTGTTCATGTGTCTATATGCAAAAATGTGATCATCAAAACGAATATTTCAGTATCAGCAGCCGTTTATGAAAAGCAAGATTCATTTAATTTTATTGTTTAGTAATATAAAAGCTCTTTCATAATAAACTTTAAACACTTTTTATGCAGTTAATTGTCATATTCCAATGATATTTTTAATTGGTCTCTTCTGAATCTAAAAATGGATAAACATCTCCTGGCTAGATACATTATATTGTAAAAAGTTGATCATATTTATCAATGCAGAAGTATTTCTGCTTTTTCAGATAACCAGATATGCATAATTACATTAAAACAAGAAATGTAGCATGTTTGTTCCTAATAAAATATTTAATTATTTATAAACGTAATTATTAAAATAAATACACCTTACATTTGTTCAATTGCATACGTATTTACCAAATAGAATAAACAGTAAATATTGTGGGCATGACAGTAACACCACATTGCTAAAATATAACCTAAACATGAGAATGATATGTATATATATTTTGTGAATATATCTGGCATGAATAACAAATGTTTGGTTTTGATATACGTCTATATAGAGTATACATATGGGGAAAAGTTATATGTGATATTAAACACACATAATTTATATTCCAACGCTTGATGTCAGACAATAATTTTTATATGTGATATGCAAAAAACACAAAATTTTTTGCATTGTTTTCTCTCTAAAATGTAGTTAATATTAAGATGCTTAATATACATAACGTGTATATCTATACCGTGTAGTACAAAATTCGATATAGCTTTCTGAATTATTCAGCAAGGCAAGAAATTGTTTTATAAAAAATCCACTAAACGGGATTACCAGAAAACTGTTTCTCTGACTCCTGGTACAGTCTGAACAGACGTATTTAAACGATACTTCTCCAGCATCCTGAAACTAGCCAAAGTGAAACTTGCTTCCCAGGGTGGCCGTAATTCCATGCTTTTTTGTCTAAGTGTTGGAGTGTACGTTTTTAAACATGCTCCCATCAGCATGTGCTTGGGATGAGCGGCTTCTTTACAAAGGAAACTGTGAGCAGCCTCTCAGCCAGCAGCTTCTCCTCCTCATGTCTCCTTCAGTGCTAAATTTAGCGACTCGTGAAGGCAGTAGTGAACAGTGGCCTCGCATTTTCCGAAACAGCTGCATGTATGGCAGCCATGCAGACTTCACAGTTGTTACTGTGGCCCCCCCACGTCATTTAGGACGAGATAGCACTGAACCAGCTAAGAGAAATCACATTGCAAATTCTTCAACAAATTACTGGCAATGTGAATAAGAAAAGTACAACATAATCTGTTATATTTTTTCTTAGCTCATTCTGGAAATGCATTTTAAAACAGCAACAAAAAATGCAGTTTTTACTTTCTGAGAATTCTTTACATAAACCAGTTGAATATTATTCAGATTGTTCATATACACACTACTCATCTGAATTCCTCATGTGTTAATGAGCCTTAATACAGATCTGTTCATGTTTAAAAATCAACCAACTTTAGGAGAAAAAATGCAATGTAAACACCCAGAGAACCATTTTACAATTTACTTCCACACTGGTGTTTTTTGGACATTAAGAAGGGTGTTGTCTATATGTTTGACCGCCCTTACTCGAACCAATCTTTCTGACTATACTCCAACATCCTAATGAATTTACTTCCACACTGGTGATTTTTGGACATTAAGAAGGGTGTTGTCTATATGTTTGACCGTCCTTACTCGAACCAATCTTTCTGACTATACTCCAACATCCTAATGAATTTACTTCCACACTGGTGATTTTTGGACATTAAGAAGGGTGTTGTCTATATGTTTGACCGTCC
>JAACJT020000187.1:0-21341 GCA_009936485.2 Gymnarchus niloticus | reverse complement strand
TCTGTCTTTTATATTTCTTTATTTTATTTTTTTACCTGAAATGGTACAGACCGACGAACGAGTGTCATTTCTCCCCTGGCTTGAAAGGAGAATGATGCTGCATAGACATCTCCATGCCACCTGCTCTCTACCTTGGTGTAATCATCATTCAGTAAGTGTCTTTCTTGTAAAAACACTATTTTAGAGTGCATGTTTACCTTTTTTAGCTTCTGCAAACCCCTGCAGTTCCAGGGTACACAACTAATTTCTATCTCGAGACACTGTAAATGAAAGCAAGTTGGCCTACCATCAGAAATATACTTTACAATATAGAGAGACAACAAACAAGGATATTCCAACCCACATCCAAGTCACATCCATAAAATGTAAACGCTTTTGCCCTGATAGAATGGGACTTGAATTCCCCCACAACAAAACTTACTTTTACAGCAATTGACAGCTCAAGACACACAGAGGATCTGTCCACTTGCCATTCTGCCGGTGATATCCACCTCCTACAAATGCCACCACATACAGTGAATCAAACTCTCGCTTTTGAATTTAAATTCAGCTCGTAATTCGTATAATACTTTAAAACTTTTATCATATGTATAAGCTTACACTCAAAAATATGTACCAATGAAGCCAACAGCACCGTAAACCTCATCTTTTCTCAACACAGTTAAAGTTACAATAGTACAGCACTCCATCAAACCGTGCGAATAAGTCTGCCTTTACAACATTAATGCTGTCAGTATTGTTTCTACTCCAGCATCTTGCCGCTCGCCGTCTTCATTCCCCTCTCCTTTATCTGCTCTTCTGACGAGTGTAGTACAGTAATATTATTTAATAGAGCAGACATGGAAACGTTTTGGCTTCCATTCAACCATTTTTACGCCTCTGTTCCTTCCAAGCATCATGGGAACTGTACTACAATCTGGTACAACGAGTTGCTCCAAACTTTGTCAAAATCGACTGCATTTTCCCTTGCTCGGTTTACTTTTCTATGACATTTGGTATCCTTTGGCGAGTTTTTTAACCAGCGTTTTTCAAATATTTGGCAGAGCAGTCGTGAACACGTCGTTTAAGCAAGCCGTCATAAGCAGAAGTCCCTACATATATATACAGCGAAACAAGTAACAGATTTGTCTTAGCATTTCCCCTGTATCAGCCTCCCCATCAGATGCTGAGTTTGATTTTAGTTGTGAATTTTCGGATTGGGCAACGTTTGTTTACAACCAGAATGCTATAGATCTTCATTAAAAATGTTTGCTCAAACTATTCTTCTATTGGGGTTTAAAAGTTACCGCAGGCACTAACGCAATCAAGAAATTAAACACAAACACAAGCGGTGATTAGACGTTTCAAACAGGCAGTGCTGACAAGGACAGCGCGTACCACTGAATAATGCAGAAAGCGTTGATTAGGGGGTTGAAATAAGCAGTGCTGGAATGGGGCCCCCTTTGGGGGCCGTGGGCATGAAATTAGAAAGCTGTACCGAACTGAAAAATTGAGCAATTGGGTTGTACTGAACTGAAGACTTGGGTGATTCTGTTGGGATGGGAGCTGCTTTCTGATTGGATGGCCATGCAATTATGCAAATTAGCAAAGCATCTAAGTATTTTGATTGGCTATGGCAATGGAATGTCAATGGAACCTCTGATTGTATTTTTTCAAATACCACAACACATTCCGTTACCATAGTGATAGAATGCAAAGAGTATAAATTCAGTAAATGGCAAGACACTGTTTCATCTGCATCACATTTCAGAGTCAAGGTAAAGGCAATTCCTTCGACACATTCCACAACGACCTCAGACTTCTGAAAAGGGCACAGCCAGAAAGAAGGTACTATTGAAAATGCTTACAGATCAACAGTTCAAATAGTCTTTTGAAATATGCATACACATACAGTATGTATGAGTGCATTTGTGTGAAACATTTGTGAAACTTTTTAATCTCAGTGCACCACATACACTGTAAATACAGCTTTGGGTACCAATATATAGGAATTCAATTTAATCTGAATATTTTCTATTCGCTCTTACCTTATGCCCAAAGAACTTTTGCAAACAATGGGCAACTGTATCATGCTTGCCTTATATGTCTTACCTCAGCAGTTTCAGGTCTGTCTGATGAAAATGGTCTATTTGGCTGTACTGAACAGATGATGGGTGATTGCAGCTCCCATACAAGCCCATTTCTGACTGGATGGACCTGGAAGTATGCAGATTAGCAAAGGATCTAAGCATTTTGATTGGCTATGGTCAGCAAACTGTCAGTGGAATTTCTGATTGTATTTGCAATTCTACCACATCCTATGTTACTGTAGTAATGGAAAACAAAGAATATAAATTCAGCCAACAAGACAGTAACTGTACATTTCATCTGCAACACATTTGAGAGACCAGCAAAAGCAATTCTTTGATACATTCCACATCGACCTTAGACCTTAGCGAAGAAGAAGGTACCACTGAAAATGCTTATAGATCAACAGTTAAAATAGTGTTCTGAAATATGTACACATATAACATGTATGAGTGCGTTTGTATGAAATGTGAAACTTTTAAATCTCAGGGCACCACTTGTACTATACATAACTTTGGGTACAATTATATGCATAATTCAATTTAATCTAAATATTTGATAACACTAGGATTGTGAGGGACATTGGTGCTTTAGCACAAAACCACGTCTAACATGATTATGATTCTCCGGGCAGTCTGTCATGGCGGTCCCTAGGACCACAAATGGCGATTCGTCTGTTGACCTCGCTGGCTGTTTTTGGAACCTTAGTGCATTAATCGGTGTGGAGCATTTGCTTATCACTGTGGGATCTTAGCTTAGCTTAGCCCACTTAGGCCCTCTGTTGATGCCAAGAATAGACAAGTTCAGTGCCTTTATGAAATAGTTTCTACTTCCTAGTTAAACAACAGTATATTATCAGATTAACGAGGATGTTCTGTAACAGCGATGCTCACTTTTTAACTTAGTGTTTATGTAAAGTGATACTGGTGCGGTGCTGTCTGCTTTTACAGCTGTCACCCTGCCTAGGTGAGCCTAGCTGAAATGTCAGCGGTCCGGGCCAGTTTCATGTCTGTCTGCTCACGCTGCGGCGAGGACAACTAAAAGAAAGTTTAAAAACCATTATTAACCATGACTGACCGTGCAAAAGAGAAAAGCTCCCTTAAGTCACAGTGTTTAACAGTGGAGTCGTTCTTACATTGGAAAAAAATAGCTAGCATCCATCAATCTTTATAAATATGTTGTAAGATTTCATTTAAGAGCAAACACGTTTTCTTTTATTTAAGGAATATGTCAGTGAAGTAAAAACACGGCATTAATTTCAGTTCCCGGATGCTTTTGACAGATATATTAAAGCAGCACTATCACCCCCAACTCTTGTTTTCTTGTTGCATTCAGTATTTTGCATCTGATGACAGTTTGAATTCACTTTATTCAATAGTTTCAAATTTTTTTGTAGATAATAACTCCCAGAAAAATGAAGTCACAGCTTCAAAACAAGGATGACACAAGTGAAGTGTCTCAGTCTGCATCAACCGAGGTCTCCCCTGATTCCAGATGCCCCATCTGCATCGATCGATTTGACAACATGGCCTACGTCAACTGCTGCCTGCACAAGTTTTGCTTCAGCTGCATCCATGAGTGGTCCAAAAACAAGGCAGAATGCCCTCTATGTAAGCAACCCTTCAACTCCATATATCACTCCATAAAGAACGACAATGACTTTGAGGAATTTGTCCTGGAGTCAACAGAGAACAGCTCCCCTGGCAGCCCAGATGATCATCAATTCAGAACCCTCACCAGACAAATCCGGGAGCGCCGGCAGACTCAGAGAAGAGCATCACCACCTCTGGATGATGTGGGTGTGCTTGAGGGCCCTCTGCAGCTGGACACGGCCTTTCGTCATATCTTGACCATCACATCTGAGTTGAGGAGGCGGCAGAATGAAAGCAGAATGATACGCCATTTGCGGGAGCGGGATGTGTTCTCGCTCCAGCATCCGCAGTATCGCATGGGAATGCGAGTGCGGAGCATACGGGGTAGCAGTCGATACTCAGACAACTCGCCTGCTTTCTTCCAGAGGAATCTGGTGTGCCCGCATCGGCTGCTGCCACGGCTGCGGCATGCAACGGTCATGACATATGGCACACACGGCTCTCTTGACAATATAATGCAGCATATCATTATGCCCCGGGTCACAAGGATTCCTTGGAATACCTGGCCAACCTGGATGGGTTACGGGCATTTCTTTTGACTCATACTGATTATTTCCTACATTAGTTCATCAGTTTTGCAAGGTTTCCATTTCATATGCAAGCATACGACCAGCACACCGTTTATGACTGTCCTGCTCCATCCTATGAGGAGGGCAGTAGTTCTGACTACTCTGTCATCGCCGTATAAGACGATTTTTAGACTGGCTCACTGTGACGCTGTACCGGATGAGCAATTCTGGAATATGGGTCAATGGATATAGCTGTATTGTACACTGAGCATGTTCTTATAACATTAGTATGTGACAGTTAACCAAGAAATACTTTTGCCTGCAAAATGTAAGACTTGTAAAAATAAAATTTTTCATTAATATCTATGCAGATTTGTCATTATAACCCCACAAAGTGAAATCATGTTCCATCCTGAAATTCAAATCAGACCCGATCTTTCAAAATACTCCCCAAGCTCTCAAGTCAACCCCTTTCTGGACATGTGCTGACCTATCATTTAATAATGCTGATTAGCAACTACATCTGGGGAGGGAAGAGAGTCTGAAAAACCAAGTACCACCCCTTCTTCACCTTGGCATAGGACAACACAAACATGGATTTACTCTCCTGCGCAGATCTCTTCCACTGATGTCTAGACCTCCTTGGCATACCCACAGTCTCAAAAATCGTGACAGTTTCCCCCTCTGCACTGTGTCTCGGACAGTGTGGTTGTCTGGTCAACTTATGACTGTACATTCAGTTTCAAATTATACTTGGATAGCAGTGTATAGATGTAATTACTGCACAACTAATACAACAACAAACTAGTCTTGGGGGACCAGTAGTGGGCCAGGATTATTAATTGTGGGCACTGGCCCCCCTTGACCTTGCCCCCTGGTACAACTCTCAAAACCGTCACCTAAAATAAGTTCCGATATCCCATCTATCCGTCCATTGATACATCCGTCCTCTAACCACTTACTCTGTGGGGGTCTCAGTATTTGAAAAGGCAAACATTTTAACATTCTAATAACTTTTAAATCACTACCTATAACGAATCTAACATCTTTGATGGAAAGCACTGTTGATGCTGACGTATACATTGTAAAATAACGACAAATTCGATCACCATAAAGATTCCGAAAACTTTTACATTCACTGTGGCTGCGTCATTTCCACTATACTGACAAGAATTTATGGTGGTGCTTTTCAGGCCATTCCCTTGTGTACTTATTAGTAGTACCGTGACTAAATATCGAGACACCACACTTAAAATACGGTTACATCTTAACCTGGTCACCAGAGGGAGATGAGGAGCAACTTCAGCTTTTCTCATTCCAATATTTCCAGAGCGTTTCAAGTGGGAGGACTAGGTTATTCTGCTTTGGAGGGACAAAATAACCTGCGTTGCACCAGGACCGTGCGAAGACTGTTTTGAGGGGCAGATGCTGAAACGTGAAAAAGCCGAACCAAGTACTTTGAAAGTTACACGAATTCATATCCTCAGAATTGGAATTAAGGAAGCCGCTAAAAACTCGAATAATCAGTGTGTTTAGCGAATCGAGTGACAAAGGAAGGATGGGGGTCCCGAGAGACAGGGGGCATCTAGGGGTGCAGTGGGAAATTCAGGACAACTGATGTGGGACACCCCCTACTCACCTACTCGTGAAGCGAATGAAAGGAATAAAGGAAGGAAATCTGATACTTCTGCTGTCTGGGTGAAGGTAGAAGTTTTGAAACGTATTCATTTGAGGGTAGGAACAGAATCTTATAAAGGGCAAGGATGCTGGTGTAATATGTGACTAGATAGTATAATCTAATGTCATTGGCGCCCTCAGACCCTCCCCTCGCAGATACCTGAATACAAATACCTATGAAACGTTAAGTTCAGAGCAGGTGCCCCCCAGCCGTTCATGAAGTAGGCATAAGGAGGAAGGTCCAGAGTCTCTTTCATACACTTAAGAGAAACTCTTCAAGCGGCGGCAGAAGACGCATACGTGAGCTGATAAATCCCGTATAGCAGCAGAAAGCAGCGGCGGTACAGCTGCACAGCCAAGTGAAAAAGCGAGCCGTAGCGGTACTCAGACACTCCCGCTTCATTATGTTCACTCTTGCCAGTTGCTAGCTGGTGCCCACTTCGCTCGGGGACAGCTTGAGGTAGCCTCAACTCGGCCATTTGAGGAAGGGAGCTTCGCTCTGCCAGCATGGGAGTAGAACAGCGCTGTCTTGAATGGGGGGCGTGGTGCAAAGCCGGCCGGTACAGCTCTGCTGGGCAGCCGTGCTGTAGTCATCGCTAACATATCTTATTGGTATTTCTTACTAACCGGCTGAAAGCTCTGTGTTTGCGCCTCGCTGTCTAAGGCACAGACCTGACTGGATTGGAGCTGCCCAGTTATACAAATAATACTCAGTTGGATAGTTTTGCTGGATTCCCAGCTTCAGGTCAAATGTTTTTGTAATGGTTAATGTCCAGTGTTAGCATGGTTGAATTAATGTACTGTCAGGTTAATATGCTTTGTCCACACTTGAGATTAAATCCAGTATTATCATATGGTTAATGTGTCAACACAATCATTCACGTCCAAATGACTAGGCCTATGGAGACATTGCTCAGGGGTCCAGCCACAGGCATAATTCACTGTTGTCTTACAGCTGTTTTGCTAAACCTCACCTTAGCTTTTGCAGTGTTTAATTGAGAAAATTCTCCTAGAGAGAGGCAGTTCAATCAGGCTTCGAAGCATTCATTGAAAGAACAGCTTTAGTCACAGTGCAAATGAATACAACTGGCATTTAGAGTTGGGGATGAGTGATCTGGAAGCATCCTGTGGCTTGTTTGTATACATTTCTAGGATGAATGAGGACTGATGGCCAGTAATGTGAACCCAGTGAAGAGGCTCGATCAGGTTTTTAAATTAATTTGATTTTCTTTATTATATGTCCGCGTGTGATTGCAGGACAATGATATAGGCTCCTTGCTTTGGGTTCTATTTCCTATGCGAGTGCTGATATGTATGCAGTTGTTCAACCCTATTTAAGCTGTGACCTAGCTTGCATTGTTTTCTGTCTTCCTCGTGATGCTTAAAGACTTACTATCTTTTAGGGTTTACGTTTCTGTTTGATGATACTCTGCTCTAGTCACCATTGTGGTTCTATGGTCTATCTATGGTCTGTATGACTTTAATTAAACTTTTGTTTTTGGATGGCTTCTAATACTTTAGCCCGGTAGCTAAATAACAAAATTAAGCAAGACCAGAATCATGGAACTGTGAAATAATCATGGTACCCCATGACAGAATGTGTTTGTATCAGAGTTAAATGTGTGCACCTTCTCCGTCAGCGATACCTGTGTAACGTTCCCTTTGTCATCATTGAACTGAGCAAATGCAGAGCAGCTCTGCTGGTTTTCTGACCCGTGTGCAGAATGCCTGTTTTTAAATCGACATTTTAAATGTACGGATCTTTCATAGAAGGAATCAGAGTCACGTGAGTGTGGGACTTTTGTAGGAACTGACCTTTTGTCTTTAAGCAGATCCATGCCTGCACAGTTTCAGCGCTACAGGATTCCGAGTGTAGGCTTCCATAACCTCTATATGGTTGTTTTTGGAACTGCCTTCATCCGCAGCATCTTCTTCTGTCGCTACTTAATTCAGTAAGAAATAACTGAAGGTCTACACCCGATGTCCACGTGTTTAATTTGGCATTAATTGTTTGGTATATACATGGCATTTTGTCCTGTATTCTCGAGGTATAAAATGATTGACCTTACCAAGCTGTTCAACTTAAGGTGATGCCTGTCCTGCCCTTTAAATGGCAATGCCATGCCATGAACTTGCTGTCATACTGATTTGTGCAGGTCAGTCTGGCTCAGTGGCTGTGGGATAGCAGGCTAGGGGTGCCAGGGGCAGCTGTGAGGTAACAGGCTGGGGGTGCCGGGGGCAGCTGGAAATTCAGGCCCTGTTTGCACAGCTAAATCTGTGTCTGGTTCTGAAATTGTATTTTTGGTAATATACTAGCCCCCCCAAGAAGTTCTGTATTCAAATAAAAGGCTAACTGCTCATCTGCACCCAGAGGTGTGTGTTCAGTACTGGCCCTCACTATCTCACCATCTCACCACATCCATGCATCTGACATAACATGAATTCAAATCCGTTCTTCAGGAGGAAATGACTGTGCCAGTCCCCCTTGTTCATAAGATCGCTCAGATATCTCCCATCCTGGAATCCTGAACTTCTTGCTTTTGAGTGAACAGCTCTGTTTATTTTTTTTTAGTTGCTTTTCTAAACAAAACACGCAGTACATGTGATCTTCTACACACAAGCTTCTCTCACTTCTTCTTTTGATCAAAGGCAGTTGTCCTGTTCGTTTCCTGGAAAAACCCGTTATCTTGGATGTCATGTGTTTGTGGATTAGGGCTCCCTTCCCCTCTATCAGATGCCCCCGAGGAACGTGGCACTACAGTCACCTGCAATCAGCCTGAGGTGCCCACCACAGTTGAGCTGACATCAGTGCTTTTGCTGGATTGTGATGAAGCAGCACTGACATTTGGCATTGCTGGCAGGTTGACTAGATAGAAACAGCAACTCTGTCAACCCTGAAGCTGTGAAAACTGCACTCTTAAATGGCTTGAATTACAAGGGTGTTGGCACACTGCTATTTAATTCATGAGGTGTTTTCCTCATTGAAATAAGCTGTTTATGATTGAATCGATAGTTGTGATATCTTAGCTTTGCAGAACTTTTTAAAATCTTTTTTTAGCATTGAGTTCGTCTTCTGATGCTGTGAACGTTGTGCTCCAGGTCTCAACATCGTACCTATAAGGATCTGTACACTTACAAACAGGTAGGAAACGTTTGTCCTGTGTTCACACCTCATCAGCATGCAAAGAGAAGTCACCCCTATGGCTGATTCTTTCCTTCTGCTTTTCTTTTAGGTCATACAGAAAGAACGAGTTCAAAAAGTCAACTTGTATGAATTAAGTAAGCCTCTGTTAGCTTGACTGTTATCCAAATGCCAGTATGGGGCAGGAACAGTGCAGTGAAACATGCCTCCTAACCTACATATGGGTATGGTTAACGATATTATCTTTGGTGATCCTGGACAGAATGTGTGGCTTCACCTCAATCCTCGTGACACGGGACAATCTGAACAGTAGTTCTGTCAGATGGTCTCCGATCCGTGAGGTGTTCTGTTTGTCCTGTTCTGTCCTAGGCTTGTCTCCCATTTGGTGCCTCTGTCTCAGAGCTCTGTTCCACTTTCATACACCGTCCCATGATCATCAAGAGGTGAATCTGACCAACACCACAGTGCCCAACAAGTCACCATGCAGCCTGTTTTTTAATCTCATTTGAACACCTCTTCCTGCTTTCTAATCCTCAGGTTGCCAGCATTCTAGATGTTTTTAGAGGCCTCAAACAGCCTTACATGGTCTCTTCCTCCCATGAAGCTTGTCCTAAGCCTGTCAGTTTGTCCTCTTTCAGTGTCATCCCCAGGATGCTTATGACCCATGTCATTAGCAGAGCTGTTTCTCTGATTCATTATTTTTAATGTTTATTCGCATGAGGCACAGCAGCTCAGTGGTTTGCACAGTTGCCTCGCACCTCCAGGGTTGGGGGTTTGAATTCCAGTCCGTGTGTGTGAGCACTGTGCAAAACTCTTGGGCATACAACAAAAATTATGTTTAAGTCATGCAGATATAAAACTGCCTTCACCTTGATCCAAGTGTTTGGTCCATACTGTATGTCAAAACATCTCTTTGTGTCACTAAGGAATTTACCATTATCATCCAACATACCCATGTACTTGTGAAGCTCAACTAGGAGTGCACTTTGTTTGGCCAGTCAATAACTTGTAATGTGAATTAACTACTTAACTGAGCTGGTAGTCAAAAAAAAATACATGGAATGGCTGGGTCACTTTCGAAGAGAGGTGAAGTTATAGTGATTGAGTCATCCAACCAAGTATCAATAATATTTTGGAGAACAAAAGAAATTATTTTTATTACTATATATTTGTGCATATTTTTTTTCTGAGCACATACAGTATACAGCTACTCCCGAGATAAATGGCCTTAAACATTTTCTCGGAGGGCCTAATACTTTTGCACAGTACTGTACATGCTAATCATCACATGTGAAGAGCTTTAAAACCTTTCAGTGACTCACTGGAACTGAATGCTGCTCACTCGGGTACTGCAGTGAGCATTACAGGCCTGTGAGGGGTGTGAGTGGAATCAAACCCTGTGGAATCAGCCCTGTAGTGTCACCGTCACTCTGCTTGGTATCACCTACAGCCTGCCCTCGTAAAGGTTAATGATGGCCCTTATAGTCAGCAAATGTGAAGTCTGTCAGAATGGTCTTTAGTGGGGGGAAATTCTGCGTGATAAATGCTAGCATTACTTAACAAGCAAATGTATCATTTAACTGCTTCGGCAATACTGCAAGTCCATCTACATTCAGGATGATTTTTGCATATGACAAAACAGCACTTGCTCTAATCATGGTAAATATTAGCCAGTTGTATTCTGGGTTACTTTCTACTCTGGCATTTGTGTGGGGTCAGTCACATGTAACGGAACCTCGGGGACAGGGCTAGGGAATGACAGCATTCAGAGAACCGCACGACACTGACACTCTACGCCATGTGGTGGTGTTCACGATCGGGCTCATTTACACACCTCCCTGATCTAGCTGCAGCCTTTAACAGCAGCAAACAGCTGCCTTTCAGGAAACTTCTAGAACAGAAAGATGGTCTGGTCTGATGGAGACGTGTTCTTTTTTTTTTTTTCCCTTATCCTCAGCCGTGTGTGGTGTGCACGGAGGAGTTCCAGCCCATAGATGAACTGGAGGTTTGTCCATGCAGGCATGCCTTCCACAGGAAGTGAGTACCTTTCTGCAATAGCATCTGGCCTTGGAAAACCATGATGGGCCATCTGTAGCTACTGCTGAGGAATGGCCAAGTAAGCTAGTGTCAATGGATGCCTACCAGTCAGTGTTTCAGGATGTTTATAACCTCCTGTGGAGGATGATAGGTAAGTTTCTAACAGGGCAGGTGAAGCCATATACACTTAGTCATGTTTTTGAAGTGCAAGCACTCTGACAGTTTTACTGAGTCAGCTGGGTAACTGGCTGCCGATGTCATGGCCACCATGCTGGTCATGTGATGAAGAGCACTAAGCTGTGTTGATGGGTGTTTTGAGTAATGGGTACCCAATTTTAGCACAGTCCTCACAGAGCCAGCTTAATTACAGCATTTTTCAAAAGGAAAACTTCCTCACTGAAGCTCTTGGGGGCTACTGTCAGTTACACAGCTTCCTGTATAGCAGAATTTCATTCAAGTACAGCTTTAAACATGGGCAGACACTAATCTTACTTGGTAAAAATTGTTTAGCTCCTGGTTGGGGTTCAGTTATGTAAGGATCAAAGGTATGTAAGTGCTGTGGATTGTCACCACTGGATGTGATACATTTGGTCTTTCTGCTTTGCGCCTCAGGTGCCTCATCAAGTGGCTGGAAGTAAGGAAGGTTTGCCCACTGTGCAACATGCCTATCCTACCTCTGGGGGCAGCAGAGAGTCCTCTGCCTGGCCTGGTGAACCTGACATAGCTCCATCTACAGGTCTGAGTCTGCCATAATGGCTACATCTGTGTGTAAGAAATGACCAGCATGGAGACCCTTCAGCTCGAATGACAGGTCCTGTGTTGTGTGTGGCCTAGGATAGGCTGCAGGCGTCCTGCAGGTCTGCCTGGGGTACTGGGATGGATGGATGGATGGATGGATGGATGGATGGATGGATGGATGGACGGACATACGTACGTATGTACGTACGTATTTATTCCTAATCAAAGCACTTTCCTGGGACACCAAAACATGTATTGAGAAATGGCAGATTTCAAGAGGGAACAGTACTTTGAACATTAGCGTAGCTGTGTTTGAATACCCTTTAATTAGTTTGAATGGAAGAGTAAGAAAAACAAATATTCCAAAGATGCTGTGTTTTAATACTGACGTGGCCAATTCAACATCTCACTGTCACTCACCCTCCACTACCTGCGTCCCTCATGTGACCTGCTGCACAGCCAATCAAACTTGAGGATTGCTGTCCAGTAGTTAATCCCATCCCACAGAGATAATGGGCTCCATGCTGAGTAAAGGAGGCTATGTGGCAGGCAACCTCCAGGAGACTGCTGTTTTCCTCATGTTGTTAGAACGGCACCTTGACCCACTCAGAGCTTCCCTCAAAAATGCATTTAGGCTGCTCAAATGTTTCTGGGCTGTCATTTAAAGATAAAGTATACTTAGTGCTGTGTAAGTGTGTCATGTCAGCTTCTTACTGTCCTGGTCCTCTTCACAGATGGACATAGGCATCAGAAAGAGGAATTTGGGAGGTTGTTGGGGGTCCCCCAGAGAGCGGGACCCATTGAGGGTGCCCTCCAGATGATGAGGCCTATAACAGCTGCCGTGAATGAACCAGAGCACCAAACCAGATGGATCAGGACACCAATGTATCAGTTGAAAGTTGGTCTTTAAAATTTGCTGGTTTGTGGATTTTAAGCAAAAGTTTTGTAAGACAGTCTCTCAGTACATGCATACACGTCAATGTGCCTGTAATGAAAATAGGGAGATGTGTGATTGAAAACCGATTTTTTTTTTTTTTGGTGAAAATACAAAAAAGGGGGAGGGGGGTTGGGGTGCCAACAAACTTTTTGGTTTGGTAGCAGTGCAGAGATTTGCATATCTCTGAAAACCGCCAGTCTCTTGGGTAAACAGTAACATGTGACACTTGACATGTATAAACATGCGTTAGTCATTGTGAAATGACAGTAATGTGAAAACTGAGGTTTCACACTGTTGAAGTAAAGACATTTTTTGCACTGCATTGGCAGTGAACCCAGTTTTCAGGTACGAGTTCTGTCCTGTTCACGTTGTGAGAGTTAGCAGTTCCTGCTCTATCATCCTACAGTTCAGGTCTGAAAGAGGGACTTCAGGCTTTTAAATGCTTTATCCATCAGGAAAAAGGGATTCTTGTATGTAAACAAGAATTTGCAGTATTAATGCAAAAAGATGCAGTCCTTGCATTACTTGGCTGTCGCCCACTGGTTAACAATGCGATCTGCCAGCTGCAGCACTGTCCAGGCAAGCTGCTACTGGAGCCTGCTGTTGGCTAGTACATGGTCAGGCTCTCCGTTCCCACAGAGAATGTTGGCCCTTCGGCATGCCCCTTTAGGTGTCCTGGCCATGCCTGTTTCTGCTGGGGCACAGGAAAATATGCCTTTGTGTTGAAATTAAACCAAGAATGGAGAGGTATGTACATTTGGTTTTTCTGCCAACTTCCACCAAAGGCCACTCGTGACAAAACACAGTGACATCTTTGTCTAATGTGGTTTAATATGAAGATGAGTGGACTTTCCCAGTTATCCACAATCTATTTTTCAGGCTGCTAACTATGCTGGTGACACTTTTATTGTCTTGGCTACACTTGCCTGGACTTTCTGAGGGAACTCTCCCTGGAACAACCCGTCATTACCTACAGGGTGACTAGTGATGGCTTGGTGGCTAACTTTTATGACTGTGCATTTGCCTTGGAAGGAGGTCTTGTGTGCCCAGTCTCAGGGAAACAGTCTACGAGCACCAGAAGGGTCTACAGTCCTATTATAACCTTCTTCAAATTGACTGTTTGATTTATGTGTAAATGGCACAGCTGCTGTATAGGTATGCCTCAGTCTCTCTTGGTGTTGAACTGTGACCTCTTTAAGCTGGCTGTTAGGCCCTGCAGCATTGGAAATTTTGAATGTTTAGGATTGTGGATGGCTTGGTGCCTCTAGTCCTGCTTCTTGATGGTGGTCCTCTGTTTCCTAGTCACCTTGCTTTCATGTTGGTGCTCTCCATGTTCTCTGCTACTCCTATGTGCCACCAATGAGTAGAGGCTTGATAGTGCACCTTCCCATTAAAAGTTATGTTGCTGGTAAATTAAAATCTAGGACTTCAAATGTTTCCTGTGATTCTTTTGGCCTGTAAAAAGTATTTATGGAGATTCCTTTTTCAGCCTTTTTAACGACACGCCTGCAGTTTAGTCTCTGCTAAATGAGTACATGCAGGCCTATAGTTAGTTCAGTCAGTCAGCTCAGCAAAACTTGGATAAAATGACACTAATAATTGACTACCAGCTGAATAAGCAGGTCTTTAAGTTCATTTCAATGGCAATGAGCTAAGCCTTGACACAAGGAGACATGTTTATTGAATCTCTGCTGACAGACACTAGGCTTAATTTTCCACACCTTCCACGAAGAGAACATCAGGGCTAAAGCAGCCAATCAGAACAGGATCTTCAGCCCTATCATCACCACTTGACCACTAACCTGCTTTTGGATGCTGCAGTAGTACCACACTGAATGCTTCTGCTGTAGCTTTGATGCTCTTTGTAGGAATAAGCATGAAGCACATTTCTGCTCATTTAAAGGACTCATTTGTTGTTGTGCTCAAACCCTCAGCACATCCTCAGTCCCCTGATGGTCAAAAACAATAAACCGCTCCCTTTACCGCTGCGAAGTCTCCAGTGTCACCCTGTCTGGGCTGGCTGGTTTCTGGAAGTGAAACATAGGGTGCTGTTGGTTTTTAAGAAGTATGTCTGTTACACTGGGCCTGGTTCTAATTCTCTTCATCAGATGCACATGTGATTCTAAGAAGTTCTTTACATGCATGTGAGATGACCACACTGCCATCCTTGGGAATGAGAAGAGCTGATGCTTACAAAAAAAAAAAAAAATTCACCTTTGTAAGCTGCCACTGCAAGGACCTACTTGACTTTAGGGAAGTGTTGGTTACAATTTGAGAAGATTCACCCCAATGTTCTCAAAGACTCAGGGCATTAGGGGGCTTCCCTGACCTGTGCTTTCAATACATCAGCTGACTCAATTCTACTGCTGTAGAACTTAATCCCCACTAAGGTCACAGAGGACTATTTCCTGATTGGAGATCTGCAGGGGACATGATTGTTTGCCTAAGGCTTTTTTCATGGACACCGTGGTCATGTTCATCTGTTCCCCACCTAACTGCTCTTAGTCACATTGTCGACTGGTCTGTTTGTGGGATTTACACCCCTGAAATGGAGCTGAAGCTTGTAGATAAAGTGATGATAAATAGGTAAATACTGTTCAGGGAGCGAAAGCCTGACTATTATGCTTCTGACTATACACACTGTGAGAAAAGCCTCCTGGGGGGTTAGAAAGAGAGTAGCAGTGCCAGGCCCTGGGTTTTGCCAAGCGGGGCACGATACAGTCCCTCAGCCATGGTGAGCCGGCCACAGCAGAAGAAGATGACTTCTCTACGTGTTCATGGTATTCAGCCTAATCTGCTGATAGATGTAGCTATGTAGACATGAATCCCCCTTCAATGGATCACTGCCTTGTCGTGGCGAAGGGGCTTGCGTAATTCAGTGAAACTACGAGCTAAGCCGTGTAGGGCCACCCAAGACAGACAGGTCGTAGTGGAGAACTCAGACCAAAGTGATCCCTGGAGAAGGAAATGGCAACCCACTCCAGAATCCTTGCCAAGAAAACTCCATGGACAGTATCAAAAGGCTTGTGGTCCATGGAGTCGCAAAGAGTCGGACACAACTGCATGACTAAAAAACAACAACAACAACAACAACAACAACAACAACAACAGAGACATGAATCACCGGATAAAGACTGGGCAGCACAGGTGCTTGAAAAGAAGAGAAGAGTTTAATCAAACAGCCTGCTGTCTGTGTCCTCAGCCTTCCTTACTCACCTCACAGCCATGCATGACAATTTACCGTATGAACAGACCATATTTAACAATGTCATACTGCTAAACAAGGAAACGTTTCTGAACTTAAACACAAAGCAGCTCACCATAGCCTTAATGGGTAATTACTGTACCAGCAGGCTCAGTACAAAGAGGAAGTCTTTAAAATCGACAGAAGCATTGTGCCAGAGTAGAACCATCTGCTATACATTAATGGTTATGATGCAAGAAACAACCTGGTCAGAGCATCGTTAATGTTCATTTGTAGGAAATTCAACTGATCAGTCAGGAGAGAGGATACACACACACACACACACACACACACACACACACACACACACACACACACACACACCAGGGAGAGAATATACACACACACACTCCCAGAATAAAGAGAGGGCACACACCAACTCAAGTGCTCCTATTCAATATGCCTGTAGTCTACATTTATTTCAGCTATTGGATGGGCATCTGCCATGGCAATAAAAACCAAGGTCTGGGAGTTATGTCACCTGACACTTGGTGTGGGCAGCGCTACCCATCAGCACCTGCCAGGTGCACCCTGGAGAACGAGGTGGACAGCTGGGCTGCAAGGCAATGTGGCACTGCCATGTCCAAAACCATAATCGTAACCCTAACTTTAATCATATCCCATACTGTTCATCCGAGTTTATATTCAGTGCAACGGTGCTGGGACGCTGTGTCAGCTGGTCATGTGATCACCCAGATCTCTCTGCTATAAATATTCCACCTCGAGCACCTATTTAAACAGAACATTTCAGGTCTGCACATTATCGCATTTTGGACAGCAGAACACCTGCATTTGATGCAAGTCTGAGGCGACGCTCCTCTAACACACAGCCTTGCTTATCAACGCCACCTGTCAGGAAAACACAGGGCCAGAAATAGGGGTGGTTTAGCAGGCTGGCATGCCATGGGACCCATGTACAGGCAGGTGCACATGGGCTGGAGGAAGTCTCCCCGAAAGTTAAACGGGTCAGGTTCTTCAGGATCCAGTCTGACGAGAGCTTGGAAGCCACAAGTCCAGACCACCGGGCCTGCCTGCGGTGTGCTGGGTGCTGCCTGCACGCGGGCCCACATTAACTAAGGATCAGACTTGTATTGGTGCAGTATGACTGTTCTCCATTGGGAATCGCCATTCCATATGGAAAAGGTCAACCAAGAGCACAGAGAAAGCAGAAAGAAGCAGACCTCCAACAGGGAAAACAAAACTATTCAGCATAATTTACAATTTCTGCATTATGATTGCACAAATTAGTCTCAATGCAACCTTTAACATGAAGATGATGGAAAAAACAGGCTTGGGAGGATGTGTCACATTGAACTACTGTGACAACAGGCCTGAATCATCCAATCACAATAAGACGCCAGAGTATTTAACCACTCACAGGCTCCTATAGCCCTTTTAAAAAACTGGGCATATAGAGAAAATAGCCTGATTAACTCATCTTCTAACTGCAAATACATGAAAGCTCTAGATATTTTTCCTAAAGTGCTTTAGATGAGATTAATAATACTGAAGAGCAGGCTGAAAAGAAAGCAGGAAGCATTTTAATATTGCACAAAACAGGTTTCTGTCTTGAAGCCTCTACAAAGTAAAATAATATAATAAAATACATAATCTCCTGTGCAAGCAAGCTTCACACGACCAGGCGCCACCAACCAGCTAGCAGCTACAGAGAAGACAGGACACAGGCAAGGCAGCTTTAGGACCATCTTCCGTACACGGTCATGCCAACGATATAGACGCCTCTGTTATAGAAATAAATACTTCTAATAATCGTTCTCTCCAGGGAAATATTCTCTAGCTTTTCAGGACATTTCATATTCATATCTATTGTGCATGAAAGCAAAACAACACATTTTTAAGGATGTAAAATTCACTTAGGGATGTTCATTTCGGGGGCTTCTCCCAAAACACCCATTTGCACACTATAAGTACGGCTTTTAAAGTCTTAAGAAGACAGATTGTCACGAACACAGACACCAATGGCATGAAAGCATGGAACATTTTTTTTTTTTTTTTTTTTTACAAACAAACACCCCACACTCTGAAGCAGCTTCATTTTCCCATGCTCCGTCCTCAGACACATACTGTAAAAGGTCAGGAGCTTTGCGTCTGCACGTCAGGAAGACGATGCAGATGAACCCCAATCCCCGAGGTGCCTGCAGGCCGGTCGAACCACACCTCCAGACACTCCAACACTGCCATATCCAGAACGGCATTGACACATACTGCAACCTTTGTGACACGATGCTGGAGAAGCACTGAACGGGTGCGGAAAATGCAAAGGAATGATGAAAGAGCGGAATCACTCAGAGGAATGGGAAAGTTTATTGACTTGACTTCAACTTGGCGCGCCTTGGATTTGAGCCTCAGCAAAAGTCCCCTGATGATCTCAGGTCCAAACAGCTCCAAAGGGTGACTTGAAACTTTAACTGGTTCGATTACCTAGGCTAAGCTTAAGGCTCAGTCACCTAGCAGTTGGGTTACAGTTTGAAAACTAATTCTATTGATTAGGTTAGCTTAGCGTCAAAATAAAATAAAACTATTTTCAGCCACTACACCTGAAGAATAAACCAAAGGCAGCAAAGACTGCATGAATACTTAAGCTAAGTTCATGTCTGTCATTTGCTTTGCTTACACTGAGAGATTAAGTACTAGGAAAAACAATGAGAACGGACCGTGCTGCATGGCGCTGCATTGGCTGGTGGTTGTTTTTTTGCACACTCAGAGCTGAGCTCCTGTGCATCATGCGAGCGTTTGTCAGCGAGGCATTAAGCACGAGTGTTTCACTGCTTCACAGCTGCGGCGTGGCCAAATTAGCCAGGAGGAACTCCTGACGGCAGAGGCAACCGGCCAAGTCCCTGGCCCCTCTCGCTTGTGGCCTGGACAGACTTGAGGAGGTCAGCACCTGTGAATCCTGTCCAGGATGATATGGTGAGATAAGTGGTAGCGGCTCAGTGGTGCGGGAGGCGCCAAAGCAACGCGAGATGTCCGCGTGGGACTCTTCAGTCTACAGCTAGGTGCAGACTGCCTCTAACTCCAGTCACAGGAAGCTTCAGGCAGAGAGCGAGTGGAGAACCGGGAGCAGTCATGGTGTCTCGCAGCCGGAACATTCTATGACTCACCCATGTGGAAACCAGCAGTGTCCTGGCACGGGAGAGCCTGCCCCTGACACCACACACGGCATGTATTGAACGCGCTCAGCATCTCAGTTACACATTAAGATTATATTGTAAAGTTGTGCGTTAAGGTAAATCATTGGGAGACTTCAGTTAAATAAAAGCAAAAGGTAGGGCAGACTCCACCGGGTACCATGCAACAGAACCTTAGGCCACGTTAGCAGGGACTCACACTGAAGCACTGCAATAAGAACCAAGTGCAATAACATAAGTATGTAAAAACCGCATGTTTAAGTGGCTCATGATCTAGAATAAGGCAATAATAATATCGCATCGGCAAAGCCTTTGGTGACCAAAACCATGAGAACCAGTCAACTCTAAGTAATGAAGGAAAGTCTGATCACCAGAGAAAGGCAGCAGGAAAGACCAGTGTTTACAGTAGAGGCAGTTAGACTGAAGGGAGGCCGGGTTGTTTGTCCTGCTTGGCACCTGCATGCCTAAGGGCTCCATTAGGTCACTCTGTAAAGAATGGTTAACCTTTATCCTGTTTGCTTCGGCAGTTCCAAAGTGAAGCATCCACTCCCCAACCTTCACAGGCAGGGTTCTCATCATGTTCCTGAGAATGGCTAGCATACAAACTGATCCACTCATCAATGAACCATCCTCCAGATGGAACAGCCTACTCACAGATTCAGTTAATTCACTAATTAAGATCATTAGAGCTGCCAAAGAGGGAGGCATGATGTCAACCAAGACCTTCTAGCACTGAAAATCCGAAAAACTCCAAAGCCAGAAGGTTCTGCCGATTTACAGCACAGAGGTCTAAAGCTGCCTCTCTGTCGCCTTCTGCTGGACAGGCTAAGTATCAACACTGAATACTGCCAGCCATTTTCCCCTCAGTTACCATTATCACCTGGCAAACTTGTCCCATCCCTGCTGCCTCACAGCACAGGAATGCTAAAGCATGTAGTAATTATAACCTTATGCACTGAGGGCTGTACTGCAGAATTTCAGACTGCAGTGACAGCAGAGCAAAACAAAAAGATGCTGACGGGCAATGGGGGGTGCATTTCTGGACAGGCCCAGGTCCCAGGGCAGACTGGGACAGGACGGAGGGGGACAGTAGTGAAAAGCACCCGGACACCACCTTGCTGGGGCTTCACCATGCTCCAGGATGGCACCAATCAGTAAAAGGCCATCAAAGGCCGGTTCTGAGGGCTGGTGGAAGCGGCGAGCCTCGACCCCCCAGAGCTCACGTCCAGGTGTCCACAGGTTTCTGCTGCTTTCTGGTCACCGTGGCTTCATCCTGCGGCCTTCCTGCTCGCCGTTGTCATTTCAGGTTGTCGGTCAGTCAAGTTGGAGATCAGTCGGTCTGTGAGGTGAAGCCGGCTTTGTACAGCCCGCCCAGAGGGGGGGCACTAACACATGCCATCCACCTTCACGTGCAGGATCTTGGAGAAGCCTGGTCTTTTCCTTAAGGCCTATTTTAAAAGAGAAGAGCAGGATTAGCCAGGTCCGGTCTTCCAGGGTGCAATCCCTCTGTTTTCATTCAAAAAGCCACAAATTCCAAGAATGAGGTGTTCCAGGCTACTAAATCAGTGAACGGAACTTGACCTTGCACGATTACCAACAATGCTACTGACAGACTCACTACTGGTGTCTTGCCCTCACTGTAGTGTCCATCGAGTATTTCTTGCAAATATATTCTCCTCTGTGAGGCTACATAACTCTACACAATTCAGGGATGTTGTCCCTCCAGACTCTGTCACCCAGCTGCACTGAGCTTATCGCAGAAAGGCAGTCACCTTGACAACAGGGGGTTCAGCTTCCCTAAGTTACGGCAAAGCCTTGCACATCAGTCACCCACTGTCACTCGGTCTGGCAATGAGACTTACCTGAAGCTTGTTCACCATCTCGTCAAACAGTTTCCTAGCTTCGGGGCTGCTGGGATCTTCAAAATAGTCTGCTATCCCAATTTGCACTACAATAGACTTTAGGTTCCGGCATACACCTGCAGATGAAAAGGACAAGTGTGACAGCCATGTTGGGAGGGGCGCTATATAAAGATACAAACACAGGACAACTCAGGTGTTGCAATGTGTGTTGTTGTTGTTGTTTAGTCACGCAGTCGTGTCCGACTCTTCGCGACTCCATGGACCACAAGCACGCCAGGCCGCCCTGTCCTCCACCGCCTCTCGGAGCCTGCCCAAACTCATGTTCAT
>JAACJT020000186.1:0-21342 GCA_009936485.2 Gymnarchus niloticus | reverse complement strand
CACACACACACACACACACACACACACACACACACACACACACACACACACACACACACACACACACACACAACCACTCTCCACAAACTGGAGGCCCTGCACACACACCAGCCTACACCAGCAGCCACACATTAACTGGTGTCTGGCCAGTGCCCGGAAAAAACTGAAAGACTCACTTTAGAGCCTGTTCAGCCTTACAAAAAAACTGCACTGCAGATGAGATGACTCAAGTGGCAGGTGTCTCACCCCAGGACAGAGCAAAGGCTCATGGGAAGTTCCATACACAGTGTGCCTGTAGGATTTACATCCACAAAGACAAAAGGGCGTTTTTGCCCACTACCATGTCATCTGTTATTTATCACTCAGTCAGGGGCTCTCAGCCTTTATGACTCAACAACACCCTGCAAGCCAAACATGCCCGCAGACACGAAGAAGTTTCCAAACCAGCATAACATCTGCAGGCTCCCTTAAGGCTACTAAGGGGTGTGTCCTCACACCCCTGTCTCAAATCAACGAACACTGCAGGGAAGCGGGGGACCAGGTCCTACAGACCGGCGGGCATCCCTCATTCACACGTCTGATCCAGACAATGCAATGACAAAGGGACAAAATGACGAGAGGAGGGGGTCCTTTATTCACCATCTGGAAAGTTCCAAAAACAAGGTCTAGAGAACAGTCCTCACATGACAGCAGGAAGGGGGAAATAAGCAAGCAAGCAAGAGTTAAATCTGACAGCTGAGGAAAATCGAGGAACCATGAGGTCATGCATGAGACGGACAAAAATGCAGCGCTAGACTAATATCGTCATTAATCATAACAGTAAATGCATTTAAAAAAAAAAAATAACACACAGCGATAGATGTTAAACATGCACAATAGCACTGCTGTTACATGGTGTTAGTATCAGCCAGTCGCTTCCTTATTTACCAGAAATACGTCAGCGGTAAGTCGCTGATGGAGAGCACCCCCACCCCAGGCCTCTGCAGCCATCATTACTTAGTTGCTGAGGAAACAAACTTAACTAAAGCAGGAGTTTTAAAACATTCTTAAACCAGGGATCCTCAAATGAATACAGCTAAGGACCCCCTACCATGAATAAGTGATTGCTTGAATTAACAAATGGGATTTTGCGTTGTGTAAACCAGACTTTTCATTAATTTCATCAATTTGCAATATGTCTCTGCAGGCCACCAAAAAAGACATGGGAGTGAAGTTCCAGCTGTTAAACCTTTGAGGAAAGGACTTCATTTCAGCATCCATCCATCCATGCATGTACTTATCCTGGTCAGGGTTGACAGGGGAACGGCAGCACAGGGCACGAGGCTGGGGCACACCCTGGACGGGACGCCAGTCCATCAACAGGGCACGAGGCTGGGGCACACCCTGGACGGGACGCCAGTCCATCAACAGGGCACGAGGCTGGGGCACACCCTGGACGGGACACCAGTCCATCAACAGGGCACGAGGCTGGGGTACAGCCAGGACACAATAATGTCATATTATTATAAAATACTACAGCTTGCTGAATATTACCATAGCAGTGTCATAAAAAGCATCCTTTCAGAGACTTCCTGCTCAGCCTGTCTTCTGACTGCACTGTAAGAAACGCTCACGAAGAATCATCGCTCCACATGGGAGACGTGCACCCTGAGGGTCGCAGCCAAACGATTTTGTTCCACTCTGCAGTAGTAAGAGGATGCAAAAGTTATTTCTAAAGGCCATTCAATACAAAAAAATATTAAACAAAACACTCGTGCCGTTTTATGTTACGGCTGTGGGAATGCAGAAGGGGAATCAGATGAACGGGGAGGAACATCACTACAAAATAATAAGGTAATACCAAGCAGTAACAGAAGCCTTCGCTACAAGAAGCGCTATTTATTATTTATAAAAAAATAAAATAAATTTGTGCCTGACTTACATTCCCTGCCCTGTTTTCTCCTATTGTTGGTGGGTCCAGACCGCCATCGTACAGGACAGACAAAATCCCACTGAATGACATCATCTCACAAAAACAGGCTCACTCAAAAGAGCATGGGAAAGACGTCCGGCTACCTTCCAGTGTTTTAAGAGCCAACAACCCCCCCCAACACACACACACACACAAAGACCAAAATAGCCCCCAATGGACCTTGTCGGCTCCCCACTTTGGAAAAACAGATAAACTTTATTCCTAATCAATAGATGGCCCAGATGTATAGATTTCTAAACATCAGATTAAGTCGAGGCTCTGCAGAAACACTGAAGCACTACTTCAATAACTCAGCGTGAGAGCAGAGGTCAGCTCTTCAACGCTGCTCCCTGGATGCAGGATCGGCGATCTTGGTGTGGAACTGGCCTCACCGGCACCAGTGCTGGTACGGCGCCCCCAGTAATGCCCTGGTGGTACAGTGTCAGAACTCCTCGCTCAGCCGGCAACGAGCAACCAAGGGCACCGTGCTAATTCAGTTTAAGAGATCAGAGACGCGGTCATAACCGCCCACAATATTCCACAACCCCAAAATCTTGATGGCGCACAAATCTTTAAAACTGATACATTTCAAGCTGCATAAGCAATATACTTAACTTAGGCTTGCCAGTAACTAATCCTCATTAAATGTCAGGAAAAATTGATTGTTATAATCTGTACAGTCATGGAGACAGAACACTTAGCTACATTCCCACAATGCACCCAGATTTAAACAGGAACTATACAGACAGACAACTAGACCACAGCAATAACAGTGGCAAAAATGTAAACTGTATAGAACTTAGACGTTTACATCTACATTTCAGTACAGAATCAGTTACGCTGAAATGGGGGAAAAAAAAAAAAAAAAAAAAGACAACACAAAGCTTGCTGTTGTCATTTATATCTGCTGTTCTTCAGCATCCGTGTTTCCATCAGGCTACTGGAAGGGGAAGGCCAGAGCCCCTCGGCAACCTGCAAACGTCGTACGGTGCGATCCTGAATCGGCATGACTCCAGCTGGGGAGGCATATGGCTGAACGCACAGTGAGTCAGCAAAACAAGCCAGAATTAAACGAGGGCTTCATCACGAGAACGCCACGAGAACTCCTGCTCCGCAATTGGCTTTCAGGTTCAAGCCGAGGCAGAACGGGTCGAGTCGGATTTAGTTGCCGGGAGATGAGCAGACTAATTACTTTCGGCAGCCCGTAAATCTTGGCCGAGCCACAAAGGATGGCGACGTGCAACATAACTAAATATGAGCACAATGGCAGATGAAATTAGGGCTGATAATTACATTTTAAATAAGCTCACCCCTAAAAACAGCTGGCAAAGCGTGTAGAGAAAGGGCTGATTGACTGATAGTTACTGACAGGATGTGTGACTTTAACATAATTCAGCTACTTGACAAATAGTGGCTTTGATTTTAGCAGAGATACCATTTCGAGTAATGAGAGCACTTCGCCAGAAACCCTTCGGCTGCTGAAACATCCATCAGATTGCTCACATGCTGCATGACTCAAGACATTCACCTTCATGACAGATAGGGAACAAAGCTGTTCATGTGGCTGCCTGCTTTTTAGAGTTGACTCCAAAACATTAATGCCAACCCTAACATTAAATGCAATCCTAACCTTGGCCCAAGCTCTAATCCTGAGTTTTTTCTTAACCATTACCATAGCCTAAACCCTAATGCAAACCTTAACCATAACTCTAATTTTAACCCCCCTCCCCCCCAGTCCAAGCCTAATGACAACCAGTTCTTGACAAGAAATGCATCAGAAAAAGAATTAATATTCCATAAGTAGCAAATCATTAAAAATAAATCTTGTTGAAGAGTGCCTGGCAGGAGGAGGGCAGACTCACAAGTTATGATCAATTACGGGACTATCGTATTGTCCTGGATCACTACCGACCCGGGATAGGCTTCTAAGGGTTAAGCTGAACGCGTACGTCAAATGAAAAAGATTAACTGCAAAGCACGCTGGGTAGGCTGGACACATGGCTTATTTTGGTTGGGACCAGCCACTCTCCACAACTGATCAAAACACGTTACGTATTCTGTTGCACAACTGTTTTCTGGTCACAATTTTGGAACAATAATGAATGAACAGGAGAGAAAGCTGGTCAAGCTCATGCATGAATATCCATGTCTATACGGCAGATCACTGCAAGTAGGGCTGTCATATGAGTAAACTTTTCTATCGTGATTAATCACGTTATGTAGTTAATTACAATTTGACCGCTAAAGAAATATCTTATTAATTGTGTTACAAGCAGAAGACCAAACAGCATAATTTCAATGACACTCTTTGCATCTGATCTTTTGGTAAAATGTTAGACTTCAACAAAAAGAATGTTGGGCCCTACTTTAGACTTCAAATGGCTTGCAATTCATTGAATGAAATCACCACAAAACATGAAGTGACCTAAAATCGTGCAAAATCCTTATTCGCCCACTCATGCTGGTAGGGTAAACTACACGATGTCTTTTTAAAATGTGTAATTGTCTGTCTGAGACAACGTGTTCGGTGGCGTTTCGATTTTGGCTGATATTATATCTTTATAAATATACGTCCAGCTTTAACCTGGCCCTAACCTCATCTCTAATATTAATTCTAAGCTTAACCCTCCCCCTAACACCAATGCCAACCCTACACCTAAGATTAACCCCAACTCAATAATAAAAATATATATAAAAAAAACCTCACATTAACTCTAACCGAGACCGACGGCACTTTCGCTGCCCGTCCTGCCACCCAGCCTGATGCGATCGAAGGCACGGGCGGGTACGAGAGGGTACGAGAGATGGCCGTATGTGAACTCGTCACCACACTCCCCCGGATTCTCCAGACCCCGGCACTCCTCCATGGACGTACCTCATAGTGCCGTGGTGAATTCTTGATGAGCAAGCGATTATCAGGACAGCACTAAAGAGGAGGGGTTGGGGAAAGAACCGTGGCCACGGAAAGAGCGACCCTGGAGCTCAACAGACCTCCCATTTTTTATATCAGAAAACTCATCTGGATCACGAATATACAACAAGACCCCATTAGTTGAGCCCCCACAATACCACCCACCTGGTTTGGCCAAATAAGAAGGTAATTTGATTCTGCTTGCAGCCTGACTGATATGGGGCGAAGCTGGACTTGATTTGCAGCAAGAAGACTCCAACAGATTTTAAAAACCACAATACAGGCCAACACCAAAAAGGCAAAGCAACTCAGAAAACAGAGGTGAACTCAGCCTCCCATCCATCCACCGCCACCCTCACCCCAGACTGGGAGGCGGTCGCATGCTATTCTGCCACAGTCAGACCATGAAGTTGATCTAAGATGGACAGCTGGCTGTCATCCTCATCAGGATTCTGCACAACATTGCGGTGTGGAGACGAGGCTGATGCTGCGTGACATGACTTCGCCATCACATGGGCATTTAGTCCCGCGTCCCATTTGGCTAGAAACCAAATCAGGCAGCTTCAGCACCCAGGGGGAGGGGGGGCAGTCTACTGTCCCACCCCAACCCCACCCATAACTAAATATGTCATCATTTGCAACTTAAAGTGTCTGAAAACCGAGTGTGCGATTCTGTGGGATCAAAGTTTCATCTCAACAGATGCATGAGGACAGCACAGCTCCACTTATGCCTTACCAGGCTAAGCCACAAGCACACTCCCTGTGTCCCCAATCGCAACACTCAGCATGGCCTGGCTGGAGTCCCCATGTTTGGGTTTAACCACTTACCTGCCTCTACATGTGTCTCCTGAACGATGGCCTTGCAACTGTTTGCACATAAATGTCAATACTTTTGTCATGTTTCTGCATTTTTCCAGACTGGTCATTGTTCTGTCAGGAGTGCTAAACCAGATAACTAAGCCCACATGCTTAAGAGTACAAGTCAATGTCCTCAACTGCTATGCCCCCTGCAGGCCATTAAATGAAATGTGGGAACAGACATTTTCAGCCCACCGGTACCACTGTCAACACTACTTCCAGGCTAATCTATGTTAAAATACAGCTTTGAACCCTCCCCATAGAACCGCTTAACAGATCTGACTGACAAAGATTTCATCACGAACAGCCAAGAACAAGATTAAACGCACGTTCAAATGCATAATACAAAAAGTTGCACGTCACTGCAGTTTTACGAGTCAATTCATCCACTTGGCGGACAATATTACTGCATTAATATATTGCATTTAATCATAGTAATGTCAAACACAACCCAACTCTCCCAGTACAAAAGCTATATCTTTTACATGAGGTAATGTCTTACATTTCATTTTAAAACGGTACCCACCAGCAGTGTGCTTGTTCTCAAGTAGACAAAGTATTAAAAAGTTCTGAACTGTCATAGGAGAGAAATTAAAGTCATTAATGGGATGACGGACTGAGGGTTAAAACAGACACTTTAATCACGCTGGGACAGAGACAGCACGAGAGAACACGCCAACCAACGTGTGGCAGCTGGAAGTCATCTGCCCAGGGGACAAACGTCCATTTTCTACGCCCTCTGTTTCATCACAGCTAGAATTGTAACTCGAAGCAGGTCAGCCCTACCAGAATTTCCATCCAGGAAGTGACAGGAGTTTTAACAACCCTGAAGACACAATGTCTAGGATCAACACGTCAGCACTGATGCACTTTAAAGAGAACAAGATCAAGACTTTGAATGAATACTCCTCAAAAGGGTTAAAAAAAAGTATTAAAAAAACAAACATGACACTGCAGTTTTTGAAGACACAAAGTTAAAACCCCAGCTTGACCTACAGCTTGCACTATAGTTCCCTTGATGGGAACTTTGGACAGAAGCCTCCACCAAAATGCACAGAAAAGCACATCCCCACATCTGCCAAGAAGCCACTGGAGACTGGTCATGAGGTCAGTACGGTCAGCCCATGTCCTTGTCGCTGACACACACCTGAGATGTAAGGCTGTATCCCTAACATCTGGCACTGTGAGTGATGCCACTGCAGATCCAGCTCTCACGACTCGGGGTGGCTTACACGGGGGGGGGGGCACACGAGGACACAAGCTGTCACGACCAATTGGTACCCTAAAACAGATCTCCCAACTACAGCCGCTAAAAGCAGAACTTTGAATTCATCTTACTGGAGAAACATTGCATTACATGGCATTGCGGGTTGTGACCTGGAAGCTGGGTCAGAGGATATCAGACATCCAACCTGTATTTGTCTGTTAGAAACTAGCACCTTCCAATCACAAGTTCAGTCATCATCCTGGTATGTAACGAACCAGGAGAAAACTCTCAAAACTAAAGTCAATGGAAGGTTGGGTCTCAAGTAGGTGGTGGGGGAAACAAGTAGGCTACCTGGCACCACACCTGAAGCCAGCTAAACCTCAGGCTTGTGGAAGAAGCAAGCTCACAGCTCAGCCATTAAAAAGGATACTCCAAAAAGAAGCCGACCTTTACTTCCCCACCATCCACAACATCCTGGCTACAGGCCTGCTGATGTGGCTCCTCCTTTGAAAGGCTCGCTCATGGAAATGAGCACAATGAAATGAACATACCAGTCACCCACCCCTGGGCAACAACCATCATCACGGCTAATGGACATGCTCTGCACAACCAAAGTCACATGACAGCTCAGTGAGGGTGGTGCTTGGAGCTCAACCTATCAGAGCACAAGCCCTGAGGCATGCTAACTGCAGATTGGTCACTGCTGCTTTCCAGTGACAGAAAGCAGGTCATTCTCACATATACCATCCATCCATCCATCCATCCATCTAACCACTTATCCTAGTTAAGGTTGCATGGGGCCTGAAGCCTCCCATACATCATAGGAGGGCTCATTCTAGTGAGCCACCAAAGGGAACAGGTGAAAAACTGGTTACATAGAAACACCTCAACTCCAAAGCATTAAATATCAATGTAAGGAAAGCCCAAGTGGATGCCAACAGCAAGTTTCACCAGGGCTCAAACTGCCACAGGCAACAGCAGGGACACAAAGTCTTTTGTGAGACCACATGTCATCCTCTTTCGGTGCAGGCCACACAAATCATCATGGCATCCATAAAACTAGAGGAAAATCCATCTGCCGGAGAGAGAACTCCCCACCTCTCTGTTAGATTTCCCGTATAAAGCAGTCCGAGCACCCAAACCCATTTTTTGGCATCTGCCACAAACCTTCCTTTATGGCGCCACTCACATGATTATCAAGCTGCACGTAACCATTGAAATGCGGGGAGAGTGGCCTCAAATCACTCAGACCCCGTCAATATGAAAGCAGTGGTCCGCCACAGGCCGTGCACACTCCAACAGAGAGGTCTGAGAGAGGGGTTCAGACCCTTCTTCCAGTTCTGCGAGTGCAAACATTTTATGCGAGCCACCCTGAAGTAGACACTGTCACTTGGCAGTGAAGTGACTGCTCTCTGTGCACTGGGACACCGGTGAGGGGAGCCTTACGCAGACCAGACCAGCCCTGCACCGGTAACTTATGGAAGGCGACACTCACCTGCTGAGGGTGGGCGACGGCTGTGGGACCCAAGGAGCTCTCTGTGCATGAGAGACGAGGAGCCTCAGCCCCTCAGGTTCACGTAATGAAACACAAACACACACACACACACACACACACACACACACACACGACTCTTTGGTACAGGAAAGAAAGCCCTTGCATGAAATGACGGACGTTTACCTTCGAGTTCAGCAGCAGTGCCCAGAAAAACCTTCTGCTTTCTCTTACCTTGCTTATAAATATACATTTTTTCAAAACTGACCAATACAAAGTATTAAAGTGGCGGTCCCTCTCCCTCTGGCAGCATGAATCACAATCCCATAAAGTTTTTATGGCAAGGCTCGGCGCTAATGGCCTTAAACGTGTGGCAGCCGACAGAAGTGCTTCCTACAGCTTTATTTGGGTTTTTTCTTTCCTTTTCTTTAATTAACATTTTCGCCCAGATGAAAGGCGTTCGTCTCCAGCTACGGACAGCTGAAATGGCTCCGCTTTCACACCGAGCTCTGAAATCAGGGATTTACGGTCATTTTAGCGAGGAATGGAAACGTGGAGAGGGAGATGAGGAGGAGAGCAGAGGAAGATGAGGAGAGGGAGATGAGGAGGAGAGCAGAGGAAGAGGGAGATGAGGAGGAGAGCAGAGGAAGAGGGAGATGAGGAGGAGAGGGGAGACCCGGAGGGTGAAGCCCCCGCCCCGCCGTTCTAGGCTTATTATTATTATTATTATTATTAATATTAATATGACTTACTTGCCGATGACCTCGCACAGCTCGTAGACGTCTTCAAAGAGCACGTCGTCGTCGGCCATGGTCCAGCACGGACGGGGAAATCAGTCCCCGAAAGGCCGTCTTCAGACGAGACAAAGAGCCACTCTGGGGGGCGACCGGGCGGCCCTGGAGAGATCCCCCCGATTCCAGTGGGCGGACAAAGATATAAAAAGAGAGATCCGCTTCGCTTCCTGAAATAACAGCACACTCCCGCGGCGATGAAGCCACAGCCGGGCCGCCCAGCCGGCCGGCCGCCCCCCGGCCCTCGGTCCCCGGTCCCGGGTCCGAGGCGATGCCTCCCTCAGCCCGTGTTTATAGGCGGACAGCTGACTGCTTAACGCCGACGGCAGCGATAGTAACCGGAGCCGGGCTGATGTAACGCTTTGCGGCACTCAGCCTATTACGGGTCCGATCGGCCGATCGCCTCTTTAAAACGCGCTCATGTTCGTCTCTTCTTACATCTACGGCCAGGCTCACCTACGAGCACTATTTAGAAATGAACCTCCGGCGCTATTCCTTCGCCAGCCGCTCCGATTTCTCCCCCTTTCTCCTCGCCCGTCACTCGGCTATTCCAGCCCCAAACTCCCAGGAACGACAGACTCCTCCCTCCCAAGGTTATGAAACTGGCTCATTCGCCGCCATGATGGCTCACAAGCGCTCAGCCGGATCGCCGCAGTACGCAATACGACCGCTTGAGCCAAGATGGCGGCTGCCGGCCGCCCGCTGCTATTCCGGAGGAGCGGTTTCCTAATTCGCTCTCAGTGCGCGTGGCTCGGGGCTCACCGAGCCGAGCTATGAATGGGTGTCCGCGGCGCACGCGTTGACCATCCGACCCCGCCGGCTGACGTCAGCTCTTTACCCCGACGAAGGTTCATTTTTGATCGGCCGTGCGGCTTGTGAGGTGCTGGCGTTACGGAGTAATGTCTGAAGGGCCGAACAAATGAGACACTTGCACCCAGTGTTGAAAAATAAGCCTGGAAACACATTAGCCTTACCTGACTGGCCACTGCTTTCCTGAAGTGCAAAGTATCTTGGCGCCCCTGTGAGCCTGGTTTGGCTGAAATGAAGCCCTGTTTCAGTGACTGGGATTGTGACTCTTTTGGTTGTGAGGTCTATCTTCATGACAGCAATAGTTCTCTACATGTCAGACAAACCTCTGGCCACAGTGATAGTTCACCCAAAACATGGCAATCTACGTTTGCATGCAGCTATGTCAGATTGTATTGCTTTCCCAAATGAGATGTGCGGCATTGATTTCTGGGGGTTTGGCTGCCATCAGGGAAGTTATTCTAATATTTGTCTGCAATACAAAGAAAATTAAATTCAGATCAGCTGCAGACTGCTTTGGTGTTGTCCCTTTCTGCTCCAACGGTGACAGGAAGCTTGTCGCCGGGATTAATGGATAATGAGTCCTCAATTACACACCTCAGTCTGACACCACGTGTAAACAGGCCAGAAGCAGCCCTACACGTGGATGCTGCCTGTTGACTGTCGTCATTCGAATTATGAATGTCTTTCACATATAGTAGCAGTCCATGACTATATACAAAACCTGCATGGTAAGACCTTCATTTCTTCTGCATGAAATTTTAAATGGTTCAGTGTTGTGTTTATATTGTTGTTCAGTGTAGTTTGTTTCGCTCAGGAAAAGACTGAGCCATGTTCATTTACCAACAGTCAGTGGTTATTCCTCAGGCTGCAAGTTTAGCAAATATATTTTGGCTATATGTGAAATATTTATCTCCCTCAGTTCTAATAAGCTCAGATGTTTAAGTTCACTGTTAGCCCCTTTGTCATGTTTTTCATTAATTACATTTTTGTTCGTTTATTAATATCAATCTCATTATAAAACGGATGTTATTCTACATTAAAGGATATCTCCAGTCGGCTTTTCAAAGTTATAGATCAGAAAGTTATGAAAACGATTACTAGCAAACATTTTCAGTCTGCTGGTTCTCCATTCATAGCATGCATATCCAGTCACACGTTAGCTCAAGCGCACATTTAAATGTTTTCTTCATGAGTGCATGGGCTGACTCAGTGGGATTAGGGTTAATGCTGTGTGTTGAAACCTCTTCATGTTTGTTACTGTAAAACCGTAGTGTCCCTGGTGTTCTTCTGAATTGCACGCCATTCTTCACGGTATACATACATGTTCACCGTAAACTGTTTCATCGCTCACCAAATGATACAGAGACATCTTAATTTTAGCAATCATTGTAACTATATGATTAGCAAGACCTGCAACAGATTTTAACCACATAGAAGCTGGGGTTCTCCTTAATGATTGCACAAGTGATTGTGCACATGTTCACTCGATTTGTCTGGGAGGGAGGCAGACTTTCCATCAGGTAGTGATGGGAGAAATGAGGCTCCAAAGCCACTGACCAGTGTAATCCACTTTCCTCTTGTTACTTCATTGTTTGCTATCGGTTAAATCATGCGGTGATTGACAGGGAACAGTAGTCCCGCCCACCTCGGGTTTCTGAAGACTCGGTGCAGTTCACTCAGCAAAAACGCTCAACACAGACGGCTGGGATCAATAAAGAAGCCACCCTCATGAATAAGTAAATACAACAGCATTAGTGCTATGGTGTCATCAGCAGTGGAGACACCCTTCACCCTGATACTCTGGAGGCCGTAACTGACCTGGTCCATCACTGATGTTTAGAAAGTGCTGGTGGGGGGGGGGGTGAATTAATGCTGTCAGTCAGGGTTCCTTACTCTTGGGACCATTGATTAAACAGTACAGAGAACTCATTTCTTTACGACAGTGCCAACTCTTCAAGAGAATTAATATATTCTATAATTAAGAGGAGGTTCCTGGAATGAACTTTGAATATCAAATAAATAAAAGAATAAAGTTCTAAAGCAAATAAATCACAGCCACAAACTCCCAGAAGTTAATTACTTTCAGATTTATTATATTCTTCAAACTGTAGGCAAGTGTCCTAAACATTTAGTTTATTTTCAAACATAGCTCAGTTACAGCATAATTGTCACTTTTTTGTATTAAGTCTTTGAAACTTTTCATTGTAGAAATTTAAGGCTGATTTCAGGCCTCTTTGTGTTTGATTCTTTCTTTAGCTGAAATGATAGTAATTTGTTTGCCATGCCTGAAACACACGGGTTCATCGCAGGGTTCTGATTTGCTGCTGTGCCTTCCTGGTCAGTTACAAGCCAGTCATGTGCATTTTGGCACCAGACTGAGCTAATAAGAGGTTTTTGTTTTTGCTTTTTTAGGATCAGCATTTCTGAAACTGACTGCCAAGAACTGGCGACATCCAGCTAAGGGAAATTCCTAAACATCAAATTTGACATCATTGTACCATAACTAAAATCCTCAGTATCATCAATCGTCACTTCAATTCTTCATTAAGACTGAAGGTCCTTCCTTGGGTTTTAAAGCAATTGAGCAGGTACAGCACAAAAAAACTGTAAACCCAAAATGACCAATTTTTCACATTTTACAGAATGTTTCCCAACACCGGCTTCCTTTAGACAGAGCAGTGTCCATACGAAGACCCAGACCATAAAAGACATCACTGTACATTCCACTGTCATGCCAGACTCATTTCTGAAGTGATTTACAGCTTCTACCAATTATATGCACCTGGCAGTTTTACAAGAACGGTTCAGGTTAAATATCTGATTTAGGAGTACCTCCCTGCACTTGAGCTCACCACCTTTAAGTTACAAGCGTGTCACTGTACATGGTACCCCTCAGACCCCTGGCAAAATATTTGGCTACATGCTTTGCGACGACTGTGTTTATAATGGCAAATAAGAAACTGGAACAACATTCGCTATAAGAGGATGCTGACTGAAGTGGAATTACTTTTATTGAAGTTATTGGGCTCTCTTTTGACGAAACAAAGTTTTTAATAAAAATGGAGAATAAAGCTGACAGGAGTGAGAGAGAAGTGTATCACGTATCTTGAGTACACAGGCTGTATTGTTTCTGGAGAAACTCGGGTTCGGGGAACAGTGGGTGTTGGACTAGCCTCAGGATTTGATTTGGTATGGATGTCGGCCATCCGTCACTGAGTGATTCATGGGTGTCTCAGACAGGGCAGGCCAATGCACCCCTCCCCCCAAAGAAAAAGAACATCTAATGCTGTACCGAATCCAAAATGCCTTCACTCTAAGGAAGTCCAGATGGACGCAGTGGAGTGAGTTGTATTCTGTCAGGATTTAACTGGTCGGCACTCGGTGATGCTTTCCCAGAGCACTCTTCCATGCTGCCTGTCTGACACAGTGGCTTTGCGAGTTGCGTGTTTGTGTGTGTGCTGGAAGGCGTGACGTCGGTCGGGTAGCAATGGGAGAACAGAAGACCCACAAAGACTGGGTGGCGGCATGCTGTCAATCACACAGTCACGCGGCCAATGAAAAGTGGGTTAAACCAGTCAGTAAATGACAGCACAGTACAATCCAGCTCACTGAGGGATCTGAACCCTAATTCCTCCCGCCGCTACAATTAAAAAAACATTATGGCTGCACAGAAGCATACATTTCTCTTGTATGCAATGAATGCTGCAAGAGCAGCGCACATTGCTAATGTTTTTACTGTGAATGGCTGCTTCATCTTGAAGAGAATATCTCTTTTATGCATGGCTTCAGGTCATTCCCAGGGATTCAGGCCTACATCTGTCATGTAATTTCATCATTTGCAGGCACAGCTCTTACAAAGATCATATATCCTCCTTCAGTCTGACAGCAAGACTTAAGTAGGATTAGTCTCAAGTGGGCTTTTCTTAAGTGGGGTTTTACCCTAATTAAAATAAGTCATTTTTTTTTGGATAATGTACCTTTTGTGAAACTGTTTACATGTTCACAAGGGATCTTTATCCTGACCTTGATCTATGCCTTTTGATCTTTCCTTAGCAGTACATGAGCACAGACAATAACACACGATCACCTGAATTGTTTAAGATTCTAACATTTTAAAAAGATATCTTAGGCTTATTACATATTTTGGACACTGGAGTGAGATTACTAGACTCTAACGGCTAAACAGTCTGTCGTTAGCGATTACCATCGATGACGATAATGTAACAACATTAATAATAATGATCATGTGTCTATCCATCCATTTTGCAAATTGCTTTATCTCATTGAGGGCTACAGCGGGGCCTGGAGACTATCCTAACAATCACAATAAATGGAAATTCAATGTGGGTTAACAGTGAGCTACCCTGTATAAAACAGCGTTGAAAGAACGTCCCTGGCTCAGGATTTCCTGTGCTATATTCCCGAATCACCTCCTCCCTAATGTTCCCATGAGCCTGAGGTGGAACTGGTTCAATGACTTTGACTTTTAAGACATTCACATTACACCAGAAATATCTGAGCCTGTAATTCTGCCGTTCTTGTGTAAAATAATCAAACCCGAGTTAACCACCTCTGTTGTCTGTCGGAAGATTTGCCTGTACGTTTTGTTTCTGATTTTTTTTTTTTTGGTCCTAAAATTTTTAAAACCAAGTTAGAAATTTTAAAAATGCTTCATTATATCTACATGACCTTAATGTTTCAATATTTACAAATTCTCTTAACTTCTAAAATAGTCAGTTAAGTCAATGAAATAACTCTATTTTTCATCCTTTTTTTTTTTAGCTTTCACTTACGCTGTGATGTTGAATTATTTGTATCAAATATTTCTGAGATGGTCACGATCGAGCCTGCATCAGCATTTCGATATTTAATTGAGTAAATGAGGTTAGATTGAGGCCTCTGCTTAGCTACATGCTTCTAGTCTATTTTGTTACTTTCAACTGCCACTCCAACATTTGTGTCACATGATCCTTCTGTTTTGTGTCAAGGACAGATGCACAGGCTGAACAGTTGAGTAGGTTAATCTGAGGAAGGACACCTTCACAGGACAGTCTGTGAGCTGCAGGAGCAGTAAACTTTCTCTCTGCAGTCCTCACTCTGCTTAGTAAATCACACCGGGCAAATGACCTGGAACTGCATGGTCAGAGTGATCCAGAGTCCACCCTGAAGAAGCAGAAGGGTGAAAGGAGTGAGGTAATACACACAGTCACTCACAGTGTGACATTTTACGGGTGGCTTACAGTCAAACACTCTTCTCGTGAGCTATGAGGAAAGCAGGGTACCAGGGGAACACCCACACATGCCTGCACGGAGAGAGCTGAGGTGTTGGATTGTGGAAATGACAATAACCCACTTTTTATTTCCTTCTAATCATAATTTGATTACTTGTGTTGCCAAGTCGGGTGAAGCCAAATTTTGGCTAGACCTGTGGAAATGCGATTGATTAATGGGTGCTCGGTCGAATGCGACGGCGTTGATGAAGACAAATGGAGAGATGGTGAGGATTGGATTTCTGTCAGCATGCATGTCTTCCCATTGGGTGCAAGAGTGAGTCTTACCCATTTGTGATTGATATCGACTCATGCTATTCCTGCTTACCGCTTCACTCAACGAGACCCCCGAGGTATCTGCCCAGAGCTCAAATGCCCTGGCACCATGAAAAAAAAATCTTGCCATGGCCCTCCTCATCAGCCAGGAGCAGAGAGAACCTGAACACAGCTTGATGTACAGAGCGACATAACACACCCCCATCCATGGTGTGTTTGTCAAGAATGATGCACTGTCCCGCAACTGGCTACAAGACACATAATTATGAATCAGCAGTGTGTTGGCCCACATTTGTGTTAATGACAACTCCTCATTGCTTCCTATAGCTGGTGGGTGATGTGTTCATCTTGGAAAGAATTAGCTTTGGCCTCATCATAACTCTGTCAAAATGTTTAGGATGGGGATGGATTTTTACATTGCCTACAGCAGTATTCCAATGTCATTGTCATAGAACTAAAATATTCTCATATCAGTGTCTTGTCTTCTGACATTTTGTTGGATGCTAAAGGTTTGACTTTGGTTGAATGTGCCCTCCAGGAATCTGGTCCTACGTTGTACCCCGGCCTTGTGAAGAACCATCCATGAAAGCACACCTGGAAAGCTGGGGGCCCATTGAGCAGGGACACCCATGGATGACAGTTAGGGTCTGAAAGCTGCAAGGCAAACTTTGTCTATGGTAAAATCACAGGAGCGTTATGGTTGATGATGTGGACTTCTGTAACGCCAAAGCCTGCTGATCCATATTCCGAAAGGCATAGCTTCTCGAGTAACAAAGACACCCCACCTGAGCTGACCCAGTAAAGTCTTCCCCTGCTGATTTGATGTGAAAGTGAGCTCAGACATTATTTGGATGAACAGACCCAGAGTGGTGGGGTTAGGGTTAGGGTGAAGCCTAGTGTTTGGAGCCTGACTGCCCCCTGGGACAATGCTAATCTGCCTACGTTGCATTCCAGAAGAACTGTAAGATGGAGCAGCTGAATGTAGCGTGGACTAGCCAAGCCATGCTGAGTCACATCAGTGACATGGAACATGAGGAACCGTCAACATGCTTTGGTTTGTTTTACAGGCTGAGCTTCAGGTTGAAGTTTTAGCTGTGAAAACTCATTTCCTGGTCATTTGTTGTTTTGTTGCTGTTCAGATATCTATTGGATTTTTTTGGTAAGGAGGAAAAAAAAATCAATAAACATAATCCCGACATTACCAGAAACGAAAACTCCTGGGGCACATTCCATAGTGCGACACCCCCCTCCCTCGCAATGGCGTCTTCAGCTAAAGTCTTCCGATTATCGTCACATGACCCGGGGTTAGGCGGGAGTCTGTCCACCAGAAAATGCCCCCGGGTCATTTAGTCTAATGACAGATCCTGCCTGCTCCCAAGCCCAGCTGCTGGCCAGCTGGGTCTGTTAGTGCCTCATGAGTAGGAAGTGGCCTGAATAAGCAAGTGAAAGCTGTGGGACACGACAGCCAGCATGGCTGATGGAGGAAATTTATTTACCTGTCACCTTGAATATTTCTTGGGGCTGTTTTGCTGCTTGAAGGAGGAAAGCTGTCTCTCACACGAATAATCGATTTCATTTTTTTTTTTTTTTTACACAGGGTTTATTCTGAATGTAATGATTTAAAGGGGCATAATTTTACATAATTGAATGAGCCATTGCTTCTCTGTAGCCTTCTTTAGACGTAGCCTTTGCTCTGGGCTGAACAAAAGGCTTTTCACTTCCACAGAGCTGAGGAGGATTGTGTCTCCTGGAAGAAAGGTAGCCAGAATTTTGCTTTTAATTCACAGTCTAATTATTTTTCCCTGGGTGATGCTGAATCTCCATGCAAAGCAAGCGTTAATCGCTTCAGTCAGATTTGATTTGTGAGAGTCATCTACCTGTTTTATCCACATTGAATGTTCTTTTGGACAGTCATCCCATCCAGGGTGTACCCAAGCCTTGTGCCCAGTGTTGCCTGGGATAGGTTTCAGATCCCCCCACAGGATAATCAATTGGAAGATAGACTTTAACAGTTGTAACTGTTAAAGCTCTCCTCAAGATGGAAGGGGACATGCGATGAATGGTAAGTGTGCCTTTGGCCTGATGGCCTTGTGGACCATCCCCTAGCTTCTTCCTCCATTGCAGAGGCTGGAAAACAGCAGACTGTAGAGAGGCCACTGCAATCCTAGTCCCCCAGCACCTGACATCCTCACATTCTCACTTTTTCTACTCATGCTGACAAACTATTTTTTTTGTTGTCTTCCTTAAGAAAGCCACCTTGAAAGTGTTAGTCTGCTTTTGTGCTTGATTTGAGCTGAGGATGTATGTATTTTATCCCCTCTTTCATATTTTGCCAGTATCGTTCCAATCTCCATTTCACAGGTGAGCTGCACGGTGTAGGTGTGAGAGGAGACAGCCAAGCTCCTTTCTGCCATTGTCAAACTTGTTCCAGTGAGTTGTCTTCCTCAGGAAGCCTGGGGTGGGACTGGGTTTGTACTGATCAAGGTGTGGCTGTTCTCTACACAACTCTACTTGGTTACTGCTGTTGTACCGACCGTACTGAGTGACAGACTCTGCCATCCGGTGACTTCTCCTGAACATTCATTGGGCTCAGTTTGACTTAGCAGTGAGCCAGTGCCCTTTCTGCAGCAGTGCTGTTCTGATGTACTGCTATGTTGTACGCAACAACTTGACGGCCTTCAGCGTGTTACTGAGAGCAATGGTACAGCTTCACTTTCAAATGGATGAGTAATGATTTCAGGACCACAGATTTATCTTTGACCACCTTAATGTAAGAAATGTGAAACAGACTTAGGAAGTTGATGGACATGATTCTGCTTAAGACAATATATCTTTTTAAAATAACCTCCATCATTTAATTTACTGAGTATAATCTATAACCACTTCCCTCATCTCGTTGATATTTTGGTCTAAAGGAAACTGCTTGTATCTTCCTTCACAGGAAAAGCTTTATACTAGAAAACAGTGGCTAATAACTTGTGCATTTTAATTTGAATGCTTTTATTGAGACAGCCATCTATTCTGCTGTGTCACTCGGATCATTGTTATTCCCCAGTGTTGTCTCTCCAGTTGCCCTTGTAGGTAGAATAACATTGCCTTTACCTAGGTTTCACTTATCTCAAGGTTTAAAGAAATACTCGAATCTGGTGTATCGTATTGACACTTGCAAATTTGAATGGAAAAATATATCACGCAGATTTATAGGAAGCTTCTGGGCTAATAATGAGATGAGGGATGGGAATGTTTGCAGCGATGACTCATTTCATCGCATAGTTTCACACAGAGGTAAATACGTGTTTACTGTCATATTCCCAGGAGAGATGCACTCTGCATCACGCCTGCCTGCTCATGGTATCACCATCACAAAGTCTTCATCTGAATTCTGCTTCATGCCGAGAGTACATTTCAGCCACTGATGCCTCCACTGCTTACTGAGGCCACTGTAAAGGGCTGGAACGAGAAATGGAAGATACGGGACTTCCAGACCCACGACGGGCTGTATTATTGTCCGCTGCCCATTACTGACTGCTGATTACAGTCAGCCATTGGCTGACTGCACACGGTCCTCTTGAACCTACCAGGACATGATGCCTCATTTGTCCACTGATTGATCAGGATCCACCGAGCTAGACGGAGTCTCCTTGGAGTCTGACGGAATTTCTCAAGAGACGTATGGTGAAACTTCTCCAGCAGGGAGCAGAGACTCACCTAAAATAGGGCGTTAACTAGGACTGAGCCTTTCACATGACCTGTGGCCCCTCAGACACCAAACCTGGGAACGAGTCATAGGGTCGGGCCCAAGCTGCTGTCAGTGTCAGCCTCACATGCACCTGGTGTTGACCCGGACAGTCGTTCAGAAGACGTGTTACTGAACCCAAACACTCAGTGGCACAGCAGCGGCATAAGATCAGGTCAGTTCAGCCATTATTGGTTTTTTCCGTCATTCTCAGTTTCCTCACACAACACTGCAAAGTGCCTTTGAAGTATCAGGCTCCAATCACCCAGGAAGACTGCTTACAAAATGACCCCCCCTCCCCAAAATTTGAGTGCTATGTACTCGCTTCAGTTCCCGCCTTGTATTTTTTTTTCGATATGGACAATTTAATCTGCCCTTGAGTGTCTTCCTTTAACTCAACGCATTCGATAGTGACACGCCAGGCACACAGCAGACAAGCTGTTAATGAACTGATACGTCCTCCCGGAAGGATGCTATTTCAAAGCCCTGTCCTCGGAGGGATTCAAAAAGATAGCCTGTCAGGATGGACGTGTCTGACACGGTAGCGACGCCGTGGCAATGGCACTGCGTGGCTCCGACACGCCGTCCAACGCATACCTTCTCTTCAAAGCAGTGGAGGCAGCAGCCGGGGTAACGTTGGGTAAATAAAAGAGCGTTTTGGAAACCCGTCAGTCTCTAAAAGGCGCGACATGGAGATGACTCTCACTCTTTAAATCTCCTCCTGTGCTTTTTTTTTTGTAATGAAAGGAGAGGTGATTATGAAGCAGTGTTAGGCTGCCTGAAGCGGCTCTGGAATTTGAGATTCGTTATCAATTTAAAATGAAAGCTGAAATCAGCCCGGTCTTTTCCCAGCTCCCGTTGAGACTCCTGCAGGAAAGGTGTGCCGCTTTTTCTGTGATTTTTTTGAGGGGCTTAGAGATTCTTAATTAGGTATCATTTCCCTTTTGGGGTTCTCAGTGGGTCACCTTGTCTGGTCCTCCCATTCACCCATTGACAACAGAAGCTACTGTCAGTGTCAGCTGCTGATGATCTGCTCCTGCATCGATGGTTTCATACCACATATTGAAATGCTCAAGGTAGACGGCAATCTGCAGCATGTAGGGGGGCTCCCATTTCCCAGAAGGCATTGCGATCATAGCTGCCCCAGTTTGGACTCACATTTACATTCATTTAGGGACTGGGAACAGGTCAGTACGGATATACGCAGTGCTGTACGTGTCCCTGTATATTTATATATAAACAAATGCAGGCTCAGGGGGTGTGCTGTGGTTTTGGCTGCCTTCTTACAGTTTTACATAACATCATAACAGATTAGGAGATCTGTGAAGAGGTGGTTCCTCAGTCTGAACAAAACTTTCGGAACAAAAACTTGACCTTGTTCAGCTGCGAACTGTATCGCACTTTTAATCAAAACTCACTGCAGAAAGATTTATGAAACATCCTCTGATATATGTAAGCTTTAACAGTCCTTTCCGCCTCCTTTCTTCTCTAGTCGTTTAAGTTTTGAGAGATGTGCTGCCCCCTTGTGGTAAATGTGTCAAAAACCAGTAATTAATGCGCAGAATGTTTCCAGTGAGGGCACATGTTGCACATTGCATGTGTTTTGACTGCGGGAGGAACCCAGCGGAAACCCACAAAACACAGGGAGAACATGCAAACTTCACACACTCCAAAAATTAAAACCCTCAACTCTAGAGGTGCAAAGGAACAGTGCTAACCACTAATCCACTGTGACTGTGGCATTTTCCACAAGAAAAAATAGAACAAAGTGGACTTTCATGCTATCGTTGCAAAATCAGTGTGCCATAAAGGAAACAGGCCAACTTCGATTAGAAAAAGAGTGAGAGTGATTGTGTCTCCCAGCCTCAGTATGACAGACATAGCACCTAAGACACGGGTTCTGAGTCACCAGATGATCCATTGGGGGGGGGGGGGGGGGGAAGACAACCGCCCCGCTCCCGCCCCCCACGTTCCCTCCCCCGAGGGGAGAGGCCGGGAAAAACAAATATGCGCGGGGCCCGCAGGGCACGGGCGGATTAG
>JAACJT020000185.1:0-21373 GCA_009936485.2 Gymnarchus niloticus | reverse complement strand
ATGGACTGGCACCCCGTCCAGGGTGTACCCCAGCCTCGTGCCCTGTGATGGACTGGCACCCCGTCCAGGGTGTACCCACCTGGACTGGGCTTCAAATTGGGGAGAAATTTAAAAAAAAAAGAAAACCCACTCGAGATTAATTAATTATTGCATTCTTGACAAAGGTATTGTAGCTGATCTAACCTGAGCTAAAATGTTTCAACTAGACAAATGACACTGGGATGCAGGTGGGTGGGTGGGTGCGTATGTGAGTTTGCATGCTTTCCCAATGTCAGAGGGGTTTCATGTAGGTATTGTAATTTTCATAACACTTTGATAATAATTCTATACGTAGTTCTAACCTATCATCAGGGACACAATGATGTTGTAAAATTTTAACAAATGAAAAGCAAATGGAAGAAAAGCAAGAAAACATTTCACAGTAATATTAAGAAACTGCTTATTACTCACTGCGTTGAAAATAAGCTCAAGTAATTGGTTCCCTTCCAAGAGGGCCCCAACACCATACCTCCCAGCAGACTCAGCGACAGATGCAATTTAAGCAAACAAAATGACAGTCGGGTGACAAACGGCTGAGCACAAAGATCCTCCCGCACCACAGCCGTATGGGGGGGATGGGTTTGCTTAACAAAAAGATGTCACTCATGTTGCCTTTCATGTTTGTACAGTAATAATTTTTTGTAAGAATGACGAAAATATGACAATTTTTTATTAAATATGCTAAAAATATGATATGCTTGTTTGCGGAATGCAACTATCGGATTACAGGAAAAAAAAAATCGGCAGTTCATATGAATCCATAGTGTAAATCTGATTTCCATTTCATCATACCGAGTTTCAGTCTGATACGGGATTTCCCTGTGAAATCGATTTACGCCATAAATTGACAGTATTAAAGCAAATGTTCCTTTACTAAGGCAGATAAGTCATTCTGAGTAACTAATATGACAAATGAGATAATCCAAAATGACATCATCTGACATTTCAGACCAAGATTATATACTTAGGTACGCTGTTTCCTAGTTTATCATAGCTGCAAACTATGGTTACCCAGATATGTACAACTAGACAAGACTGACCCGGTTGTCTGTTGCAGAACTAAAAGGACTAGCAATCTAAGGCTATTTCACATCAAGCCACACAGTGTTGTGAAGAGTGGCTGATGGAGTAGCTGCTATTAATTGGCCCTGGCTGACAAATTACAGCCCTGGGGTCTTCCTTCATTTAAAGCTCATACGGTCTGATGAGTGTAATTTAACTCACTATAAAAGCAGGCGGCCCGTAACCAGTTTTCTGGTAGCGCATCCATTCTTATAATCCCCCATACTGAAGAATAATATTACACCTGAAATCAAAAACTGGCTGTGGGACTTTCACAGTAGCACCAGGAATTCTCTTGAATTATTGATGTAGCTAGGTGCTAAAAAGCCGTGGAAATCCAGAAAAGAAATCATTTTCTCCATAATTTTTCATATACACAAGTAAATAACTATTTGTCGTCAAACTGTTGTCAGAGGAAAAAAAAAAAAAAAAAAGTTTTGCTTGAGTGGCAATCCAAATATCAAAACCATTTTATAGCAATGTTTATTTAATATTATGATGTATGCAGTAAACAGGTTTTTTTTTTTTTTAAATAGTTTTTTTGATGCTATTTAGTAGTAGGTTAGAGCTGTCAAAATGTATTTTTAATTTGCAATAATTAGGCTAAAATGTGCAACATTAATTATTCATTACATCTTGACTTATCTTTTCGTAAGCTTGAAATTTATGGAAGTTTAGATTCCTAAAATGTTTAACAGAATTTTTCATAACCGATTTTCAGGCTGTGTCACTTTTCGGACTAGATTTCACCCAAAGTTTCAACAAACCACCAAAGTGCCGTTATTAGTGAGTCGAAAGCAGCAAATTAAAACAGACCCGAATCATAACCGATCATTGACATCTGTGTCTTTGATGACATTCCGAACAAAGTCAACAAATCAAGATTCTTGGAATAAATGGGAAAGCAGATGATAAGGGGATCAGAGGCTACTCCAGGAAAACACGAACTAACAGTAATTATAAAAAGCTGGAATTGACACTGTACCTGTATTACATTCTGAGGCTATCTTATTGTGACTAGCAGGCGCCAGAGAAACGAGCACGCCATGGAGGTCAAGCAAAGCCCATCTAAAAGCGCTTGAGCAAAGAACTGACGTCAATAGTACTGCTGTCACAGTTTTTTGGCGAGGCCAAGGCTCAGCCAGAGTAAAATGTGATTAACTTGAAAGGTTTGAAAGCTAAGAGAGTAGGAATGCCGCAGAATGGTGACATGGAGAGAGATTTTTATGTTCGGCTTTCTCTCCAGAGTGGAAAAAAAAAAAATGTCTCTTAAAAAATACATTGTGTGTCTATACGTGAATTTTCCTCTATATAACAATTAGATGTTTACTTACCTTGAGGAAATGTGTTTGCTTACATACAGAATGTACTGTAAATCTGTAATCTGTGACCAGACATTGACAAACAGTCTATTCATACACCAATGAGCCAAAACATTATGACCACCCCCCAGTAGAACAACTGAATCTTCTCAGCAGACAGATGACACAGGTGAAAAGGAACAAATAGTAAAGAAGACAGGAAAGGGCAGGCAGCTACTGAACGCTCCAGATCACTTGTCCATCCTGGTGAACCAGGTCCACCCCTTCGTGATGACCCTCTACCCCGATGGCACGGGTTGGGTCCAGCAGGATAATTCGTGTCACTAGGAGTGCGCGCGAATGGTTTCAGGACCATGACAGCGACTTTGGAGACACTGTCATGTGACTGTGCTGGCCCCAGTGTTTCCCAGATCCTGCTGAACTTCTGGGGGATTATCTTGACGGACACGTTCGGCGTTTGGAAGCCCCACCGAGGATTCTTCATGCTCTAAGGGATGCTCTAGTTCCATCTGTCTTGAATCGATGTTCGTCCCAGTCAGCACTAAACACTGCGGGGGAGTCGTGTACCCACATTCGGTGGCTCACGTCCCACCCTGTGACTATACATCTCACCTGCGGCATAAAATTCTGAATAAATTAGTAGCACGCTAACAAAAGAACGAGTACAGCATTTAAGGTGTCCGCTTTGAGCCGATGGATCTGTCTGCAGGCTGTCAGACTCCACAAGCCCAACAGTGACAACCTGGCACAACAGTCTTCCAGACACCAGGGGGCCTCACCACAGTTCTCTGGCACGGAATGTGTAAATGAGAGCTTTTACAACAGCAGGGGACATGTAGTATGGGTCTGTTCCCTAAGGCATAAACAGACTGCTCCATTGGGGCTGAGACTCATGTGCGTTCTTCAATAAAGGCGGCTGGTGCGTGATTCTGTCACTTGGGGTCGAGTTTTGCAACCCACATCTATAGCTTTGCTTTTGAGGATGAAGGCCCAGCCCCCTACCTTCCAGCCTGAGCCGGTGTCAATAACAACAACTCAGTCCCATTGCACAGTCCCTGTTATGCTCAAGTTTGACGAACTATCTTTGTATTAGACTCTGATCCACAGCAACATACTCCCAGGATATCTGGACCCACCCTTTCATTCAGAATATGTTTCATTCAAACATATTACTCTCCCTTACTGTGTGAAATGTACACAGTAGATTTACATCAGCTTTAGTCAAACTTCTTCTTAGGCTTTCGATTTTGACGGAACATCTTAAACTACGAAACCAGTTGCTAAATCACAGCCAAGACACTTTTCAGCTTTGGCATGACATTCTCATTCCACTTAGTTTCAAACGACTTCTTTAATTTCAGCACCATTTTTAGCAGTATTTCTGTCTTCTGCTTTTCTGTACGTTTAAGAGTTCTGGTAATATTAGCTTACGGCGGAGCGCTGTGTTTAATAAGCTATAAACACTGAAGGAGCGTGCTGTTCCCTTGGTGAGCAAACAAAGGCTTTATTCCTTCATAAATCAAGATGTATTTCCTTTAATATTAATAATACAAGCTGTTGCTTTGGACCCAATTTGCTATTAAGCTAAAGCACCTGTTCTAAGACCTTCCCATCTTCTGTGGTTCATTGTTACCCATCCCCATCACATATTTTGCTGTGCCATGCATATATGGAAGTGATACTTTAATTTTTCACACCCATTATAACATGTTTGATTAACCGATACTGTAACACTCATTTTGAAAGTTTGGAATGATGACACAGTATCTTACAACAACAGTAAATCCATCCATCCATCCATCCGCCAACTGCTTACCCTGTACCAGATTATATACACACAGTATACACATTTTAAAGTACTTATCACCATATACTTGAATCAACTACATTCTCAAGAGCTTACCGGATTTGCGTTTAAATTGGCAAGCAAAGAGTGCATTTGTGTCTTATCCCTACTTGTTTACATTGTGAGGGTACCCAGTAAATCTCCCAGTTCCAAAAATCCCTGTATCCCATGGATCTGTTTGCTGGCATGAAGGACAGGACTTTTAGTAAACTTCAACAATAGAAAATGTAAATTTTCCACCCCATACTGTATATATACTACTAAACCTCTTTCTTCCTCACTAATGACACTGACTCCAGCAGTCTTATTTACCATAGACTAGGACATGTAGTGTTGAACTTCTCTCTACTCCCCAGAGACTATAGTTCCACATCTGTGTAAACTTCATCACTGACCCCCCTCCCTCCCAGGTACACCATCATCCTGGCTATAACTGGCAGGCTCACAAAACCTCAGTCCAAAGCGTCTCCATCGTTTCGAGCTTCCACAGGATATCGCGTCAGATTGAGGCAGTCAGTGTACATCACACGTGTGTTTTGTAATCTGTAGTTTCACATTGGCTACCGCCTACAGTCCAACAGGCAAGCAGAGAGGTGTGACCAGGACAATGGCGGGTACCCCTACACCCAAATACTAATCCCCATGGTTACTGTTCACTACACTTGCTTCTGTTAATAACCATAGAAGTACACGCCGTTCTGTCCCTCAGTTCCCTGTGGAGTCGTCTTCTTACGGCCATTTTGAACCATTATTGAGTCTGATTGGTACCATGTTTGAGCACACCTTTTACAAGTCAACTAGTATCCGTTACTAGTCCTCCCGGTGTTTGACACTGGACTGACGTCTCATCTAACAAGACGTTTTGGATTTTGTTATGGCTAATGGACATTCATACACTAAACACCTGGATTCTATAGCACTAAGTACTTTCCACTGTGGCACAACCTACATTAAAAGAAGCCTATTGACATAAAGTGCAGATTCAGCACTAAAAGCACAGCGGCATGACTCAATACATACTACACAAAGAAACAATACAAATTGACAGAGAAAAAGGTTAGTTAAAAAATACAAACACACGAAGGAAAAACATGGGGGGAAAAAAAAAGCTGATCTACCGAAGGATTAAAACAGTTATGGCTGTACTGGAATATTCATATTTTTCCATGACACTGAAAAAGCGATATTGAGAAATAACTCGTTCATTTCAGAATAACGCTACTTAGCTGGCTTCCCAACACTTTTCACTAATGAGGTGACAATACAGGCTACTTCTCCATTCACATTTTGGCAGCCATTCTGAATGCATTATAAGATATTAGGCCTATTTAACTCTATGCTTTGGAGCACAATATCTTAAGGAGCCATTCATAGACGCAACTGGCAAATCCATTTTGCAAGGAAAAATGTCTGCTTCATTCTGCAAAGAAACCAATTATGTCAGAATTCATTAGACGTGTGGCTTCAAAACACAGAGGGAAAGCAGTCATTAGGAGCTGACAAGATGTGAGTAACTGGAGCCTGCAGGGGCTGCTGGGAGAGCAACCAGGTCAAGGGATAGAAGATATGCTGGGACTATTGTCTAAACTTATTTCCTGTTTACAATTTTGTCTTTTCCTGAATGACATCGCATAAACCTTGTCTAAAGGCCCCCCGATAGTAAATTATTTACAGAAAAAATGCCGCAGAAGAGTTGAGGAGAAGAGTAAAACTGACTGCAAAGGTTTCCCTGAGAAGTGATGTGATTTTGTACCCTGTAAAAAAAAAAAAAAAAAAAAAAAAAAAAGTGGTGCCCTAAATTTCGCCTGGAAGGGGTGACTGTATGTCAAAGCCCTTCAGACAAACCAGAATGAGCAAAAATCTTATGGTTAATATGCTTGCTGCCATCTTTAAGACACAAACAAAAATTATAGCCATCACTAAAATAATTTTGGCTCCCAGAGCTCTCTCTGTTTAAATTAAACTACGTATATACAAATTCATATACAATATGTTCATCCAAGTCAGAGCCTTAATGAAGCTGTACAGTATTCCTTTAAATATTGTTAGAATGTTAATGGATTCTCCCAACAAAGGCTCCAACCCAATCAAATCCCTCCCGGTTGTAGGACAGCTGCTCTGTGTGATAATAGACAGGCCAGGGGACCAGAGAATATGGACTGGCATGTGAGGCTGAGTCCATTGTATTTTTTTGTAGGAGATTAATGAAGGCCAGGTTAGTGAAACTTGCTGCTCTCCAGGGGTTCAGGCTTGCTGACTCAAAAGCAAGGCAGCTGACTCCAGACTATCGTTATATCCAGAGGGAAAAAAAAAAAAAAAATATTGAAAAAAAAAAAATTATGAAAACTCAAAGGCCCCCATACAGGCAGTAAGGTTTGAAACCTGCTGCCTTTGAATGTTTTTATGTCCATTATTTATTTAGAGGCATTTCAGCTATAATGTGACAGGTATGGTGTAGAAAACTGCAAAAAAAAAAAAAAAAAAAAAAAAGCCTTGTGAAAAAGTGGGCTGAGTAGACGACATCAAACCACACCAAATCATTAACCATTATCTTCAGATATTTCATAAGATCAAGTTTTTCCCTTGAGTCTTACAGCTTTTTCTTGACACCTAAGATTTCTGCTATATGCCGCCTAGACACTTTTGTGAAATGTGTTACACTCATATTTATGCCAGTGGAGTAAAATAAGCAGGGGCATGTAAGGAGCCTCGTCTTTGAGGATATGCATGATATCCACCATGACCGGATATGATTTTGATGACTTTATATGGTTAGTCATTTACGTCTGCAAAAGCCATCAGAAGCTCCACAGAATTGAAGCTGATGACAAGCTCTTTTCACAAAAATGTTTTACAGTAATGTGCTGTAATACTCACATGGTTTTACCTGCCTTTGACCAATGTCCTTCTGAACAGGAGCTGGAATGGGGGGTTTGAATATTATAAACTGAATTCATCCATCAGTCATCTATCCATTAAGCATTTTTCCCCCCCATACAGAGCCAATGGGAGCCTAAAGCCTACCCTAGCCTAGGTGCCAAAGGGCTGCATGGTGAAAAGGTACCAACGTGGGCATGCCAGTCTTGGTGAGAAACAAATGCGCAAATGTCTAAATGATCAGTCAGTGTTTTACTAGTTTATTCACCATATAATTGAAATAAAAATTATGCATCTGAAGACAGTGGAAACGCCAAGTTAAAATAGACTTTCCATCTAATAAGTTTTGCTACACCTTTATGACTTTAATTAGAATAAGAACTGTGGCATTTCTGTAATTAAGTTTTAATTAATAAATCACTTTCAGTCAATGTCTGACTGTCCTTTATGACCTCGGATGTCTATAAACTTTACTGTAAGAAAACTGACAAAACAGATGACAGCAGAACCATTTTACAGTGAGTAAAATGCATCACTGCGATATTTTTAACAACGCTTGATAAAAATCATACAAAAAAAAGCACTCTGTCACTTTTCTTCACACTTCCTATTGGTTAGGATATCTGCCTGTTTCAGGGCCCTGCTGAAAACAGTCAGAACTATTTAGTCCAGTGAGCCATCCAGGCAGAGTAGTTGCTAGGAATTCTGGGCTCCCTAAAAGTATATTGATCTAGGCCCACAAATAAATAGCTGTGTGCACTATAGTGAGCAGAATATACTCTAGGGGTCCCCCTCCAGCTATGGGCCCCTAGAATCATCATCACTTTCCACCCCACGAGCTGAAAACATTTCCGCACTCTGTTCATTTTTAAAGCCAGGTTCTCATACTGTAATAAAGCAATTCAGGGCAATCACCTCAATGAAGGATACACTAGCAGATCAAACAGGTTGAATTTGTAACATTTACGAAGTAAATTCAAATCCTTGTCCATTAGATTACCATCTATCCAGCCCGCTGCCCTTGATTACCTGTCAGCGGCCACTGATCACACTACCTTGACCCACGATCACCCATAGCCACCTTCACCCTTTAAATGTTGTACCTGTGTGATATAAACCAGAAAAGACTCCCACGTCTTACTGTGTAAGACGGCTTAGAGTATGTCCACGGCTGACGGTTTCCATCCCCATAGAGTTAAATCTGGTGCAGTTGCTGCCATGCCATTTTTATTATATTAATCTGGAGCTGCCTCCATTATGTTGTACAAATCAAGTGTCATAATTACACGTGCCTTGGGTATGGAAAGTCAGAATTTCATAATGTCAACTGAGCTGTTTTAATTTATTGGAAAAAAATCAATGAAATCAATTGCGTTCCAAGTCATATGGATAGTGTAGCAGCCAACTATTAATTCTTATAGATTTATCCGAATGCTGTATTAGCGTAGGCCCTCTGCATTCTTCTCAAAGCCCCAAAATACGAGTCTCTGTTCAACCCACCATGATTTTCTCCTGCCGATATGTTCCTGTTCTCCTTCAATGTCATATACCAAACAGAAGCTTCTCACAGCTGGTGTATTTTCCCCGTTTTCATCCCTCCTTTCCTTTGTCCTTTCCTCCACCAACATACAGGCTTACTGCAGTAGCTCACATATCCAACAGCTAAATGACAACTTTGGAAACAAGCAATTTCACTTTTCCCAGATGATTATTTTGTTAATTCCTTCACATATATTAATCCAACATTTCTTCAAAGTGGCAAAAAACAAAACAGATTGAGAAAACAAACTGCAATCCATGCTCCAGTCAGAACTGGGAAAGGAACCATGCTGGTGTGTTGGCTTGGGCAAATAGGGTCTAGGAATTTTTACTGCTGAAAAATCATAAAATTGTATAATTATTAATTATTCGGAACAGAACTCAGGTCATACTCTACAGGAAACACACAAACTCCCCACACACAGAAAGCCAAAATGGGATTTGACTCCCCTTCCCTGGAGGTGTGAGCCAGCCTGTCCTTCTTCATGCCCGGGAAAACGGCCAGGACTGTGACCGGAGTGACTGGCTCTTTACATCCTCACACTGAAGTGTGCCTCATCTGAATGTGGATGGCACTAACACACAATAACAATGAGACAAACACTGCGACTGCAACCATTCTGCCATTCAGAGGAACAGCAACCGTACCCCTGCATGGGGTCTTAATCTGCTCCATCCATTTGCTCAGTTTAATGATTACACTTTGGACCAACCAGTAAAAGAAAGTCGTTTCGGTCATCAGCTCCACCCAGTCTGAGTGACTAAGGGCTTCTCATTGATACAGTGCATCTGAACATGTTTACATTTTTGTTCCAGTTAAAATGCCTTATTATGCTAAAGACTGCCTTATGTAACGTTTTAACTGACATTTACAAAAAGGCCTATGGGAAAAAGGAAAATACTAGAAATAGAATCTACTTTGCATTATTCCCAGCTCATAATTTCATACTTTTTTGGTAAATCGTACGTAGGATAGATAAAAAACTGCCTAATTTTTTTTGGAATGTCTGTTTTATTACAATGCTTGAATACCATCTATTTGCAATATTCTTTACAAATATATAAAATTCTGTACTAATAATATCCTTATTCTAACTTTTAATGTTTCTTATATAAAGCGAATATAACTTTATTGCACATATTAGATAAGAGGATGGATGGATTTAAATAGTTGACTTATTTTAGCATTGTGTTAGTCACTCATCCATTTTCAGCAAGCAGTTCTCCAAACATTTTTGTTAATCACAGACAGTGTCACCCCCACCGGACCAGCCACGCCCATCGTACAATCACTCCTCATCCCCGGCGTACTAGGAGTTGTGATCAATTAGTCGATCGTTTGGTTTCCTTTAAGTTCCCTGCAACTCCCACACCTGAGTGTGAGGTATTGTGTGAGAAATCGGCCAGTTTCCAAGCGTCGTTCACGGATATCAGCCAAACAGTGTACGACCTTGGATTGTTCGTCATATTTTGCCCCATCTTTGCCCTTCATCTTGGATTTGTTTACTGATCAATCGCAACACCTGGTTTCTGAATATCGTTTCTGTCCCTCAACCACGCTTTTGGATTTCCGTTTTGGATTCACGGCTACCTGAGCTGCCGAAAAACAAATCAGCCACACTTGGATCCTAGAGCGTTCATTACAGACAGAGGCTGTGTCCCCACAATGTCTGACTTTTCACTGTGCGCTCTCCTAACAAGACAATTTTACAAATACACACAAAAATGTTGCAAAAATGCAGTTGCTCATGTTGCCTCAACAGCATAGCTTTAGAAAACATGAAAGCAGTAAATGTCACCTACAATTTGAAGCTGCTTTGATTAACTCAGATTAGATATGAGATTTATCGGTCTTTCCTACACAAGTAAAATTGATGGCCTTCGACTGCTTTCTGTTTGATAAACTATGGGATGTTTCTGTGAACTGTATTACAGAACTTCAGCTGTTGTCTCTCTCCCTCATCTTCTACACACTCAATGACAAGATTTCTAATGTTAGGTGACTGTCTGGCCTGCTGACTGTCCTACCTTCTCCACAGATGTGCAGATGACAAGGATTGAAGGCTGTATTCCTTTCTTCCAAAGAAATAACTTCTTCAAAGACTATGGCAGCTGAAAGCCCAGCCTTTTCCCTACACCGCACAAGGTCAAAAGCCCCCCCCCCCCCCCCCCTTTTCTGGATCCTGAAGCCGAGCTAAAAGCGTACAGCAAGTATCCATGATCCGGCATTACGACCTCCTCTTAAAGGTTCTGGGTATTTGGATCCCAGATGAAAATTAGCATAATGAGCACATGCCCATCTATCTTCTAAACACTTCAGTGGAGGTTGGAGCAATCCCAGCAAGCTCAGGAGGCCACCCTGGATGGATACACACTTCCACACACTCACGGTCTATGAGGAAACATGAAACTTCAGTTTGCCCAAGTGCGTGTCTTTGAAGTGGAGGAGGAAGGTGGCGTACCCAGAAAACACCCAGTGTGGCAAATCTGTGCAGCAACTGGAAATGCATTTGAAAATGTGTATACATTTTTGGTATCCTAGGTTCAAGGAGAAATATAGATATTGAAAATGCAGCACAGCCAAGGTAAGGAATATCAAAACCACTTTAATAAAAGCCTTCTTAATTATGCACTACAAGTACAGATTGCAACACTATCTTTAAAATAGCTCTGGTAATATTTCCTATTGATTATTCAAATTTTCACATTTAAAGCTGTTTTAAATCATTCCCCCCCCCCTTTGGGTAAAGGTATGAAGATTTATGAAGACTGTCAAATACATTTTTACCATTAAATTCCCCTCTCCATAAATTTACCAGGTGTTAGGAAACTTTGGAATTGGGAACTCAAACATCTGAATTCAGGCTACAAAAACACTCAAAAGCTTTATACTAGTACTCCAAAAACACGGATGATGGAGCCCCCTAAATAAAAATATATTTTGCTTGTATTTTATGAAAATGAAGCAGAAGCCAAGGGGCATGGAGGCTCAGCAGGTGACACTATTACCTTAACCCTCCAGGGTTCCGGGTTCGAATGCCACCTCCCCTGTGTATGTGTGTTTGCATGTTCTCTCCATGTCTCATGGTGTTCCTCCTGGTACTCCTACTTCCCTCACAGTCCAAAGACCTACAATCAGGCTGACTGCCATCTCTAGATTTCCCATAATAAATGCTTCTGTGGGTTTGCCCCGTGATGGATTGGCATCCTATGCAGAGTTTACGCCAACCTCGTGCCCTAGAAAGTGTCCTCAACCAGGACAAGTGGTTAGAAGATTCAGGCAGTAAAATGCATGCTACTCTCATACCTCTACAGTATAGAGAGGAAGAAACACAACAATGATCCAGCCTGTATTGCATATTGTCTCAGATAATCACAACTGAGGAGATGATATGGACCTCACAACAGCTTTTCTACAGTCCTAAAGACAAGGGGACGAGAGCACATGACCCACTATTCAGGCCAATTCAAGAAGTTTTCTGGTAGCTGAAATTCAGCCCACTCATGATCAGTAGGATGAAAACATGTATCACTCCATTTCCTGTTGTCTGACAGTCTTTACATCATTAACAATGTTTGGCAGCTACCAGCAGCTCCCAGTTCCATTCAGCATAGCTTCAACTTTGAGAACTTGCAATAAAGACATTTATTTAGAGGTGTGATTGTTGAAACTATTACACAATCTCTGACTTTGGTTTATTTGTGTGTCAAATGATGATAAACGATACTGATGATCGACTTTTCCCTCTTATAATTAATTACACACCAAACGTTACAGAAACTCTAATAACGTCTTGCAGTTTGTAAAATGCTCACTTGCTTAATAAACCAGATGGATAATCAGCTTTATCCAGATTGCAGGACTGAGCCCTAGGAGCACTCCTTGGGGCAACCCAGGCCCCAGTTGGACCCCCATTCCTGTTTCCTTAAACCTACCCATTACAATTTGGAAAAGTCTGCAGAGCTGCATTATTTATGCAGGGCATCTACCCACAGCTACTTAAAGCAAGTGATATGGCTAATGGTCAATACTGAGAATACAGAGCCTTCAGCTTCCATCAGGTACATTATTTATAACATGGGGATCTAAAAGCTTAACAGATGTGGGATAGGATGAGTACATTTTCATAGAGAAATATCCACTTACCATAAAGAGGGACCCATGAAAATAGCATGTTCCTGTAAAAATATGGGGGATGGCATTAGGATAAACAAGGAAAGTACGTAAAGAACACATTAGCACTCAGAGAAAATTCCATCTGGCTTACTATTACTGCTGAAGAAGTAATGCTCAGAGGTTCACAGGAACTGTTAAGAGTGAATTCAGTCATTACGACTCACCATGAAATAAAGCAATAGGCACATATAATTTAAACTCTGTTCTTAACATTTCAAAGTATGAAAATTTCAGATTTTTTTTCCCTAGATCCATTCCTGCCACTTCCAGTAGACACGAAAATTAAGTGGTTCCGAGAGTACTGAAGTTACCCGAGATATTCGTTTCATTATGCCAGTGTCGTTTTTTCATAGAATTGTAATTCCAATTATTAGCTGAAAAACTTCCATTTTTTCAGAATTTTGTTTTTTTTTTTTTTGGATTGATCTGAACTTATATGAGGGGTTCAAGGGAAAATGCACCATCTTGGAAGCAAATCATTCAAACTTTTAGGAAACGGGCCTAAATTCATTAACCACGACTAAAATTAACACTTAAAATGATCTGCGACTGAACCAAAGGATTAACCCAGGAGCTGTACTGTACTTTTCAATTCTTAAGTATAGCTTTAACGAAAATATGCACGTGTGCTACATTTTCATTTTACACATTTTATCCCTGCTTCTAGCACTAGTCCTTCATAGGGGTCACATGTCCTTTTACTCTACCCCTCTTAGAGGACATGTTGAACTTGGCTGTAGACAAGGAAACTGTCTTTAATACAACACGTGATAAGATTGACTGTTTATCAGCTTTGTCTTTTTATAACTTGATTCTTCTAAGAGTGTTTCTAATTCAAGAAGAGTAAAGCACACATAACGGCAGGTGAATATTCATGTTTATGACAGAGCAATTCATCCCTCTCTGTTTCATGTTGCATTTGTGTACACTGTCTGGGGAAGGAGAGTATGGAAGGCATGTTTCCTTATCCTTAAGATCATACAGACCGACCATATTCAATCCACAACCATGTTTTTCACTCTGGATTTAGTGTTATGTCTTACTTTCTCTAAACGAACCCTTATGATGCACTCAGGTAGGAGACCGTAAAATTTATGGTCCTGTGCCTAAAAAAAAAAAAAGGCAACAGCCTAAAAACAAAACGTTACTTTTGAGATGGACATTGGATTCACAAAGTAACATTAAATACAGCAATTAGGCACATTAGCTGCCTCCTTATGGGCAGATCACTGTAGTGCTGTATCAGTATGAACAACCTGAAATTGTTACTGCTATGCAACAGAGGATTTCTGTATGGGAGCATATTTACTGTTAACATGTTTCCATCGGCATGAGAAACAATATGAAGGAAAACTGAAACTTGTGACATGGAAAGTGACCATCAAAAGCCAAATTTTTTTTTTTAGATGCAAGTTTGTAGACAGCCTCACTAGAGGGTAAATTAATTTTAACAACTATGGACTAATTTCTAAGGCGTCAATATTGAGGTTGCATTTGCTAGTCAGGAGTTAATAGCAGATTAATTCGTATATAATTCAATTCTATACAAAAATCACATTAACCTAAAACATTCATTTTCGCTTATTCCAACTAAAGAGGTCGACCCACAATTAAATTAATTCTCATTTGTTTTAATTAACAGACTCAAAGGAGTAAAACGGTGCTTTTATACGCAGCCATGAGCAACTCAGTCAACAAACAGGATGAATTATGATGATCCACGTCCAGCCAAGACTAAATTAATGATACTCACCAGCAGTTTCCCGGAGGCTGGCGAAAATTCCAGCCGCAGTAATAAAAATAATCCGCGTATTATCAAAACCCATGATAAGAAAGGGGGGGATGCAGAGGAATATTCAGATATTTATAAAGCAAATCTAATCTGAAATTAATCTAGCGCTTTCAGCATTCATGGTAGACTGCTGCCTGCTGAATAAACACGTCGTTGATTTTTGGATATTTTAAAATACTGGAAACTTCACAACTTAATATTGCCTGGTAATATCAGGCAAGGCGGCGGCGATGACGCCTCTGAATCCCGAATCAAGCCACAGAGCCCGTCCATGCTTAGACGTCTGTCAGAGCACTCGGGAATATACCGATAGATAGATAGATAGATAGATATTTTTTAATTAATTCACTAAAGAAAGACGCTCCGTGGCTCCGATGACGTCGCGCTTGCTCCCGTATCAAATTCAGATGAATTCGAGATTCAGGATGAATTCAGAATCAGACGCACCACATCTGGCATCCAGGATGATGACACCTTTAAGTTTTCATTATAGCAGCGCAGTACAAGTCAAAAATACCCGGCACCACACTTTACCTCCACCACAAATCACGACTGGACGAATTTAGCTCCTCTCTGCCTATAGGTGCCTCCTCACAGCGGTCCAGTTTTAATTTTGGCAGAAAGGTAATCATAACGTACACCTAGAGGCACAGAACACCATGAATAGAAAAGGAATTGAATAGACACTGAAGCAGATACTCAGCCAGTTGCGATTTTTACTGGGGCTTCCACCAAGGAGCTGAAACCCAACCTGTCAACTGATGCTTGCAACTAAGATCCCATCACCTGTGCCCACTTACATCACAATAAGCACAAGCTGATCGCTGTTGTCTTTTGAAAAGGTCAGAGAGATGTGGCTGCATACTTCCTTTGTTCAGATCCTTCTTTTTATAATGCTGATGGCAATTAGAGGTAATAACATTGCCACAGATTTCTTCCAGGACCTGCAACCTCTATGGAGAAATGTATAACATAATTTAAATCAGCAGCACCTCCGTACTCTAAGGAGATCACGGCAATCAGAGCAACTGGCCTGATGAAAGATATCCGTCAGGCCACAGATCAACATACCCCCAACAACAGCTGGGCATATTTGTAGCTGCATTGAAGTCAAAGCTTAGTTCCAGACAAAGAAAAAAAAAAAAAAAGTGCATCTAGGTTGCATTGAAGGATTTATTGTGAAGTAATGGGTTGCAAACACAATCGATTTGGGAGAGATGTGGACGTCCCTTTGTTAAAGGTATCAATAGATTCTGGACACAATGAAGTAATTAGGCTTTGGCTGAGAAAGTGAAATGCAAATAAACATTCAGTCAGGCAGAGGTGTATTGGCAGCTGAGATCTCGCTTACACATGATTCCAGCCTAGATTAAGCCTAATTACAGATGTACGAATGCTTTTAGCCAGTGACAGGTAAATGAGCCCAGCAAATCAAGAATCAAGTTTTGGCTGCAGATGTTGAAGCAAAATTCATAATACATCAAAGACTTTGTGGGAGTGTGGTTACACAGCTAATGGAGTCTTGTACACCAGTGTTTCTCAGCCAAGTGGGTGGTGGGCACTGGTGGCCCACTGGTGGGCTGAGTACGCCCTCTAGTGGTCTGCAAATCTATAGGTGATAAATGGATGCGTCCTGAGGTTGGAAAGTATGGCAACCCCCGCTGTTTAGGGAAGGGGATAAATAAAGAAATGACGACTTTCTGACATTACAAGCCAAGAACTGAGCTTGAAAAGAACCAGGACATTTCTCATTGCAAACCAAAGCAGAAATAAGCTGTTACAAAGTGGGACACACCTGAGTCATGTGCAGAATAACCACAAAAACTAAAGCATGACAGCTACAGTCTCGGATTATACAAGAACCGGCCTTGAAGAAGGCAATGCTGCTCAGCATGCAGACAACGCCGTCTACCTGTGGATGGGGGAAGAAAGCACAGTCACCTGAAGCTCTAAAACATTTGAAGTGGATGTTGTGGACATTTAAAATAATAAACACTGGGAAATACTGCTGCATCACCTCTATTATGACTACAAGGACCTTTCCTACATGGCAGCAGAGACACACACAAAACGTTATTAGCATTCATTAAACAGATCTGCTTTATTGATCCCACGGGAAATTCACTGGCAGATAGCAGCACAGATACAAAGGCATGGTGCAGAACTCAAGACAAAGTGTGCGTTTACACACGATGTAAAAAGGTGCTGTGCGAGGATAAAAACAGATAAAGAAATATTAAAGGTCAGTTAAAATTCAGTATCTACTGTATGTCACAACGGGAGAGAGGAAGGACTAGGAGGCAGGCTTAGGGCAAACAGAAAGGGGCTTAATACCACAAAAACTAAACAAAACATAATCTAGGGGAAACACCAACCCCCAGAAGTGGGAATAAGGAGGCCCAGACAGCACAAGGTAGCAACACCAATGAGCAGACTGAGGAACACAGCACTGGGAAGCACTTTTAAACAAGACTAACGAGGGGACAGTGATTAACAGGCATGGCTCATTAGGGCCACACTAGGGAGCAACAGAAGGGGCAGGTAGACAGGGCGTGACAATCTACATCTATGTGCAATGGGGTATTAACATGATACATTATCAATGTATGAATCAATGCCAATAGGTGATAGATATCATATTAAAGTTCACACGGGAAAACTGAGGTAAAACATATAAGTCAGAGGAAATAAAAACATCAAAGATTTTTATTAGTATCTCTAGATTTATGGAAAATCTCATTGTATTACTGTAGATGAGAAATGGAGGTGACGAGCGCCATCTAGTGTACACTGTATGGTTTTACAGCGCGATACCTTGGCAATGCAGAGGGTTAATTTTTGCACGATTATGATATACTCAGTCTAAATGTTGGGTATCATTAATGACAATTCATGAAGGCTAAAAAACCTTTGTAATTTCATGTTAAATACTTAATGATGTGGAGTATGGACATCGTACAATCTGCAAGCTTCCAGTGTGATTTAGCTTAGCAATATCCAACCATAATACTACGTACAGACAATAAGTTAATTACGTATTTTATACACGTTGTCATTTTCTCAATTAAAATGCACAGCAGCGCTGCTTTACATCCTAATCGTTTCGTAATCAAATAGTTTCAGGGAAAGAAGAACCTGCAAATCCTGGTAATGAAACCTTTAAGGGCAAGACGTTAAACCGAGATGGATATAGCAATTTGGAACAAACGTTTTTTGGATTGTGAAATGAAACAAAGAAAAATGCACTTCCAATGCATAACAATGCGATTTACGATATAATATGTTTCAATACATTGTACAGGCTACATGCCAATTGCCAAAGTAATGACACACCAAAAGAACTATCAAATTAAAAGGTATCTATTTCAGACAGCACCTAAAAATATTATTCAGTGATTTGTAGTAATATGTGTGTATACGGATCATATAAAAAGTATCAGAAAGTTCTAAAAATGACAGCAATGAGCAGGCTGTACATTTGACAGTTAACAAAAGTATCCAGATAAACTATACACTTTAATCATACAGACTGTGATTTACTTTAGTTTCCACCCGAGGCTCACAACACCATAACCCAGTCCCGGTCTAGAAGTGAACATCACAATCTTAGCGGTGCTCAGTGGATGCAATTTGGCTAAGGTTCAGCATGTTATGGCAGTTTAACACTTAATATTACATATGAAATTCATACATGGAAACAAAAGCGAAACACAGGACACGAACATCCATAAGCATCTCCGTGGTCGAAGCTGGTGCAGAAGCTCTTTCTGATAGAGCCTGTGCTTCCAAAGAGGTTCTTCCATCACTTGGGAGGGTTTCAATATTTCAGCATCTTGCATAATGTAAATGAAACACAAATGCCAGCTGGAACAGTTATTCAATTGTCACAAACAGATAAACACCAAGGCTTAGTGGCATATTACATGACAACTGTCAAGTCCGAGGTCAGTGTTCTTGTTTGTAAACTGCTGCTCGAAATTTGCCTCCTACCATACAAATTTGCGTCTATTGTGAGCTAAAGCAGCACCCTAATACGTGAATTTGCCTGCAGCTCAGGTCTGTGTTACAAAGTATTGAACATAAATATTGGTGAAATGTTTAGTGCTTAACTTCTGGAAGAAAATGAGGAAAAGTTTAGTCTGAAAGGACCTGGGAGCTGCCCAGCAATGCACACATCTTCACCCTCTTATTGCAATGCAGAGTCAAAAATAGAAGGGATCCCACCTGAGTCACTGCGGGGAAATCGTAATATGACTTGACATGCCTTCGTGTTTCCCCAGCTTACCTACTTAGCTATAAATGCAATAAAGACCGCACGAGAGCCTAACTTTAACCATGAGCTGAGGGGAACGTACTGTTTTCTCCGGATTACACATCAAAAACCAAAGAGAAGGTGTTTTGAAATTACTGCATTTCCAGCTACTCATGGATGCAGTCCTGGTTTCACCTACTACAAGGTACATTTAGGTACACGAGTGCTAGCAGTATGCTTGTGCCAGTAGAGTGTCGAACCCCAGTGTGTTTTTAAACGGGAGTAGACAAATATGATATGGAAATATCGTAGCTCAGAGAGATACACATTTATGCACTAGAGGGCAGACAGGAATAACATCCAACAAAAATGTGACAAGTCCTACTCACTTAGAGTTCATGTTCCTTAGCTGTTTCCATGCCATGACTCTATATGCCATAATATATAGTTCATATTATGAGTAGTAGTTTTCTCTAGAAATTGAGGCTTCGTTTAATTACCCCTGACAACTAATTCATTTTCTTTTGACCACCATGACACAAGATGCTGATTGTTTCATAGACCGCAATTAACATGCTGTTGTACACGACTTGCTACCGTTAACTTCAGAATTCCTCAGCAGCGTTTTAGAGTCCCTTGTTTATGTCATTGAGCTATCATTTAGTGTGTCTAATCATTTTTTTTTTTTCTTTTTTTGTTTAACAGCTGGTTGGCAAAGTCACACTTAAGAGCATTACAGAATAATTAGGCCTGAGATTTATACTGAGAATTTAATTAATGTAAATTTTCAATATTGTGCCATTAATTAAACACTGTAGCAGTACAGACCAGTGAAATACTCCTTATTTGTTCTTTTAAGTCGACTGTCATTATGTTGAGAGAGGAAGCCAGCACTGACATCTGCATAAATGAAGACTGAAGATCAACCACACAACAGAACTTTGTGGACAGGGAGGCGCACTGGAAGAATGTAAATCTTGTACGCTTTATACTTAGAGAGCTGGATGGAATGACGTTACACTATGTTCCAGTCACCAGTTACCATACGTCCATGGGTCAAGGATGAATAATGTTCTCAGTGTGTCTGTGAAAGCTGAGGCAGACTGAAAGTCAGCTCCTAACATCTGCCATTACTGCTAGATCGCCTTGCATGTCAGAAGGAACATATGTAGAGTGACAGCAAGGGTAAGCTGAGAAAAGGCTGGTGGGCAGCAGGCAGCTATCTAGACAATCGGCGTTGTTCCTCTAGGCAGCAAAACACGACAAAGTTTAGCTCTCCACAGCAGTCGTCTTGAGCTCAAATTTAAAAGGTTGCCTCAGAAACAGTGAAAGCATCATGACTGAAGGAAGACTGAGACTGTACTCCTATACTGTGCTCACGATCATTTACCTTGGATTGACCACTGACCATTTTCTCCATCCATAGTTAATTTCTCCCACAGGAAATTTGTCATTCACATACTAAGGTAACATTTTGAGTAAGAGACAAGTAAATGAACATCTATAGGCTACTGTACTGCAGTAATACTGTACTGTATTACTGTAGGGCCGTATGCAGTTATGTCTGAGTAAACGGGACAAGCACAGATTTCTACAGGATTTTTAAAAGTCCAGATAACTAATACGTGATGGAAATGATGGCCATGGATCCCACACATTACTGTAGGAGTACCATACGAAATGACAGATTATTTTTCATAGGGCAGTACGTGTTACCAAGCCGACTTCAGGCTTCATGAAAGGAAAGCGGAGAAGGGGACGTTTGAGTGGAGTGTTTGAGTGGACAGAGAGGCTTTTTTTACGACGATGAAGGAGGGCGGGCTGCTGAGCGGCAGCCATGACAGCCGCCGCTCGCGCGCGGCCGTAGCCGAATCGCGCCTCCATGTCGTTCACACTTTATACTCGGCGTCGTCTTCATCATCGGCAGCTACCGAATGCAGGTATATTTATTCCTACACAAAGACAAAAACACCCGCAGCACTTGCGTACGTTGAACTGCATGCCGAGTCGCTCGTGCCTCTTTCCGTCTCCTTGCACCGGCTTAAAGACAGGCTCAGGCTGCCTACCCTCCGTGTATTTGGGGATCTGTCATATTTCACTTCATTTTTGCGTGTTTATTTCATGAATCTGGCCGGCGGCGCACCCCCTCTGTCCACACGGGCCCGCGGGATCCCGCTGTTAGCATGCTAGCTAGCTAGCTACGTATAAGTGCACGTTTCTGTCACCTCATGACTGCTAACCTTTACCCGGTGTGACATTGGCGCTGTCACCTCTGTCATGAGGTCGTCTGAACGTCGGGATACAGAAACCGTAGCGGGAAAGAAACTACGTGTTGCTAGTTGGCAAAGTGCAGGCAGAGAATGGGAGGCTATAGCCGCGTGAGGACGTGAACGTGGGGGACACCGGTTACTGGACGGTCCGGTGGTGGGGACGTGGGGGACACCGGTTACTGGACGGTCCGGTGGTG